>JAVDOI010000015.1:17630192-17802692 GCA_032191485.1 Leptoclinus maculatus
ACAGACTGCCAACTTATGAGGACAATCCTCTCTCTTTTTCTCCTGCTCCATCTATCAGAATATGTGACAACAACAAGCTATTCCGACTTGATGATGTCCTGTGGGATTCGTGTACCATAGAACCACCTCCAGCTAGATGACCATCCCCGTCCACAGAGTACCTCACTATATTACATGAGGAGCAAAGCACACCCATCATCTGAGGATGTGAAGGCCATGTGTCATTGTTGACTGAAATGTTCCCAAACAACTTGAAATCTCCTTTACTACAAGGACCAGTACACCGCAGGATTCACTTCAAAACTTCAAAACTCAACTGAAAACTTCAAACCTGGATGCTGTTTTTTTCCATTTTTATGTTGTTTTACTGGTTGTGTTGCAGGTTAGCCTGTTAAAGTTAGCGTACGCTGCAAAATGTACACTGTACAAATTCTCATCAATAACATCATCTGAACACATATTTTTGGATGCCATAGTTTGCAATACAAGCAAAGAGAACGAGGATGTTTTTGAAACGCTTTATACCAGAACTACAGAGTTAGTACTCTGTAGTTTCTTCTTTTGCCTCAGCAAGAACTGCAGGCATCTTTCACATCTCTGTCTCTCTGTCTCTCTGTCTATATATATATATATATAATATATAATTATATACTTAGATAGATAAAGATAAGGATGAAAATCTGTGAATTTTCCCTTGAAGTCATTTTGCAAGTTATAGCTACACTGTTCTTGCTTTTGGCGTATCATTTCACGCCATTTGGTATGCAATGACTAGAATGTAAAACCATCGGTAGGAAGATGCTACGCTCAGAGCAAGTGACACAGAATAACCAGCAACGCTCAGAGCAGGTGAGGCAGTCTAACTAGCAAAGCAAGTGACGTCATATAAAAAGCAAGAAAGACTACTTGTTGTGTCAAACAAGCACAGGACCTCGACCCAGGAGACTAGTGTTGATGTCCCGAAAGAAACCAAAAGGCTAGTTGACTTATTTAAAGTTACGCTAGTAACATTTGTGCTGTGGTTTCCGTACTTATGTTACATTGATTACGTATGTATTTCAAATCAAACCATGATGTTTTTCCTTATCATAAGTAGTTTGGTTGCCTAAACACAACCTGAACTGTTTAACGTTAACCACGTGGCATTAAATAACACACACTTCATGGCGTGAAATGAAACAAGAAAAGCTTTAAATGTGTTTAACAAGCAGAATGTCCTTAAAAGAGGCATGTTCACGTTGGAGAGCTCCATCACCAGCTGACACAACTTCAGTATACATCACACCCTTTACTCTAATGAAGGACACGACCAGAACGGTTTACAACAGAGTTAGAGTTTCTACTTTGTGCATTATGTGTACCCAATTTACATTTCACTGACTATGAATAAAGTGCTTTGTTTTTATGGAGTGTTTTGGTGATTTTAGTACTAAATGTCCTGTGGTGTTAGAGAAATATAACATGTTCTTTCTCAAAGGTTTTATGTAATAACACTGTTTAAGAAGATTAAATGAAAACCCTTTTTGATTTGATGCATGTACTGTAGAAGGGTCCATTTAACATCCTGACTATAACATGTAATCCTTTACTACAGGTAGTAAATAGTGACCGTAAGCAACACAACACCTGTATCTGTTTCACATTCCGGCTGGAACATGTGCTGTTGGGAAGCTTTTGGTGTAGAAGCTGTTATTGTTGACTTGGTAGAAGTGCAGCTAAACTCTGTTAAAGTGGTTTCCGGGCTGCAATAATGCAGCCTGGGCTTTTTGGGAGGGGGGGGCCTCTCAGAGACAGGCACTAAAACGGAGTGTTTCACAGAGAGGGTGAATACAGGTGTTATTTTTTTTTAAAGCATGTAATCTTGTTCTAGTAGAAAACGAAAACGAAAATATGAATCTGAGGTTTTGCAGAATCGTCCAACATCGATGTCATTGACTGCACACCATTTTGTCATAAAAGTGTAGAAATGTATCATGAGCTGGTTCTGACACAGGCAGACAAAGACTATCCTGCTGGGAAGGTTCTACTATAGGAAAAAGTGTCCAACATTTGCCCCGTAAGATTCCATAAATAGACAAAGCAGATATAGTTTATTTATTTTTCTGTTTTAACATAAAGTATCAAATTGACTTTTTTCACCTCGCTCTCCCTTTCTTATTAGACGTAAAGTCTCTCATAGCCCGGTCTTTCCCGTTTGTAATTTCACAGTAAAGCCAAGTAGCACAATGCTTAGTATCATTCGACAGCCGTCTACATCAAACTAAAGCAAACAGTGGACCAAAAGCCAGATACCTGATGTAGCTCTTCTTCATTTTAATGAAATTTTCAAGGTGAATTGAAAATGGACAATGTACATAAACATTGAATGATCAGACTAGATTGCTGTCCTGAGCATTAATTGAAGAACATCTGTAATGAACACATACTTGACCCTGATAAGATCTCCATACAATTGGCTGGAGCGTGATCTCAATATAAAAGTCGGTATTCTGTTGTTTTTGCTGAAGATGATTTCCATAGCTTCTGCTATGCCAGCTTTTAAAAATATGGCCCTGGGTGCCATTGTAACAGAGTTAATGATTCCACTGACCATCACTGGCCATTATTTGCTAATATCACTGTATTATTTAAGTTATTACTAAGCCATATCATCTTCATATTATTTCCTCCTTCATTTCTGTCAATATCATTTACAACTTATTATCATTAGTTTCCCACGGAGACAGGTGTGTTGTGTGTCACATCAGCGCCCCCTGCTGGGCGCCTGCAGACTTTAGTGGTGCGCCCGCTTTCCGTGACCAGTCTGCAGCACGCCGTCTCCGTGGTAGCTTGATCTATGACGAGCTCCGTTGTGATGTCTGTATAAGTTCCTTTTTGTTTGTAGAATTGTTTTAATTTATAATTTCTAGAGCAAATGCTTTATACTGCTAACTTTATTTAGCATTAGTAACATGCTAACAACAGCTAGCTTAAGCATGTGTTTCTTTACTTTGGCAGTTCCCGGAGTTTGTGACCACGAGGTGCGCTGTGAGACACTCTGACATTATTCTGTTTGTTACCAGATGTGCTACGTGTATGCTGTCCTGTGAATAAACGGCTGGTTGGAGCCAAAAAGACATAAAGTGTGCCTGAATCAACGCAAAGAGAGAGTACACAACTGCTCCACCATGTTATACGTGGCCTTTGGGATAGGCAGCATCTAGGAGACATTTGGAGGCAACACTTGAAGGATTCTCTGCTCCACACTTTAATGAAGAGCGTTTCTAGAACAAAGAGGCTTATCAATCACAACACTCAGCCTTGGCTTGGCTGTGAATGAAACAAACTATGTCATGGTGAGCTGGAATTATCTTTTGGTGGTGTGGACCAATGTGTTTGGATCACTACAGTCTTATGATTGGTCATTTACAGACAGAGGTGGTTGGTGCACCTTAGTGCAACGTTAGGCTGCACTGCCAAAGCCATGTGACCAGTGAGTCGTATACTGACATACAGTTTGGTTACCATGTGAAGCTATAAGTCATGTTATCCTGCTCGGTAAAACTTATCAAACTTTCCAAACCTATGACAAGCTCAACCACCACACAAGTGACCACAATCAAAACCACCAGGACAATCGGAGGAATAACAAAGTCAGTTTCTTTAGTCACTAATAACCTATAATTAAAGGTGCAAGACACAAGATTAGGAGCATTTAGTTGCCTCCAAACAGCTCTAAACATGGCGACACCTGAACAGGCGCTCGCAGTAAACGGTGCTAACATCACTAACAGTGCAAACAATGGCAAAAGTGCTGACAGAGCTAACGATGTTTACCTGATGGGGAACCTGAGGGTGGGTGCTACGCCTCCGCAACGACGACTTGGGTCTGGATGGCGTCAACAGCTGTAACCGCTGTATGGGAGCAGTGCAGAGTGGAGCACGCTCACATGCACGAAGATGCTTGGATAACAACACACACAGGGGAAAGTGACTTATCTATGTCTCTACTGAGGGAGACATTACTCCACTATATCTGTTTGATGCTATAGTGATGCTCTAAATGCCGTATTGCTCCTTTATGTCGACCACCGGGCTAAAGTTACACTTGATGGGACACTCGGAGTGTCTCACGGGTCACACTGGTTGCTTCCTGGTTTATTCTGATTCCAGCCAGTCCATTGTGCTCTCCCCGACTACAGCCCAGAGTATGTTTCTATCATCTCCAGCATGGCCCTAATCACAACCAGGTGCCCCCCATTCAAATTAACATATGGTTTTAACTTTCCTCTTATTTTGACAAATGCATACCTGAGTTGCTGACTAGTAAAACCATAAAATGAATACTTTTTCTTATTATTCACAACACATGACGAGAGCAAGGTGGAGCAGAGCTGAATGATTTCACCTTGCATGCAACCCTCTGCTGGTATCGTGTACCTTGATACATGACTTTGTCACAGTTATGAGAAGCAGGACCTATTGTACATGGCTCATCCAAGGTCTTTTTTTTCATCTGTGTGTTATTTTGGTTATTGGTTGTATTTGCAGAGTGCAATAACACAAGAGGCTTTAATGTGATATTTTCATGATCTGCGATTGCAGTTAAACAGGTATGTTAACAAAAACAAAGCTGCAGCGCTGCAAATGGAAAAGTTTGAATGTCAACACAGATGCATCAGTGCTGAGCACACAGTGTGCTCTGGTTCTTTAACAGTTTAGTCCCAGAGTCCAGTCTCAAGTCAAGACAGTTTAGTCCCAGGTCAAGACATCTACGTCCCAAGTCAAGTCTCAAGTTAAGACAGTTTAGTCCCAGGTCAAGACATCTACGTCCCAAGTCAAGTCTCAAGTTAAGACAGTTTAGTCCCAGGTCAAGACATCTACGTCCCAAGTCAAGTCTCAAGTTAAGACAGTTTAGTCCCAGGTGAGACATCTACGTCTGTGACAAAGTGGGTGAGAACACACCATTTGTCCCCATATTACATTAATCTATAAATCTAACCATGCATATCAATTGTTTGTTTACCATACCCACCATGTGTTCCAGAGACTAAAGGGGGAGGCACCCGGCTATTTCCTCTATTTATACACTGGATGATGTCATCCGTGATGTCATTGGGTCGGACCAAGTCTGGGGGGGGAGTAGAGTATGTACTGGTAGATTTGTAGATTAGTTGTGATCTGTTTTACATTGTTGTGAGTGTATAGCTAATTCTAAACCATATAGAATTGTTTGCTACCTAAAGGGGTGCTCTAAGGTATAGCTTGTGTCTGTCAACTGTGGGAGTCAGTAATTGGTGTCACCTGCACTCATGGTAGGAACTAAATCCTGCTGATAGGAGGCTCTATATAAGGAGATGACTTTGACTGAACAGGGGAGAGGAAGATCAGTGTGTAGCTGTGTGCATGTGATTATGTTACTTTATGATGAGTTGAGTTTTATTTAGTTAAGCTAAGTTAAGTTAAACGTTTGTTTGTTTATATGTTTGGTTACACGTGTAGCAGGGCACTTTTGTAAATAAAACACCTTTTGTTATCGGAACAAAGTCTCTCGTGTCTGCCTCCTACCACTTCAGAAGCCACTCCGGTCAGGCTTCACCACAACGTCCCAAGTCAAGTCTCAGGTTAAGACAGTTTAGTCCGAGGTGAGACATCTATGTGTCAAGACTCAAGTTAAGACAGTTTAGTCCCAGGTGAGACATCTATGTGTCAAGTCTCAAGTTAAGACAGTTTAGTCCCAGGTGAGACATCTACATCCCAAGTCAAGACTCAAGTTAAGACAGTTTAGTCCCAGGTCAAGACATCTACGTCCCAAGTCAAGTCTCAAGTTAAGACAGTTTAGTCCCAGGTCAAGACATCTACGTCCCAAGTCAAGTCTCAAGTTAAGACAGTTTAGTCCCAGGTCAAGACATCTACGTCCCAAGTCAAGTCTCAAGTTAAGACAGTTTAGTCCCAAGTGACACATCTACGTCCCAAGTCAAGTCTCAAGTTAAGACAGTTTAGTCCCAGGTCAAGACATCTACGTCCCAAGTCAAGTCTCAAATTAAGACAGTTTAGTCCCAGGTCAAGACATCTACGTCCCAAGTCAAGTCTCAAGTTAAGACAGTTTAGTCCCAGGTCAAGACATCTACGTCCCAAGTCAAGTCTCAAGTTAAGACAGTTTAGTCCCAAGTGACACATCTACGTCCCAAGTCAAGTCTCAAGTTAAGACAGTTTAGTCCCAGGTCAAGACATCTACGTCCCAAGTCAAGTCTCAAATTAAGACAGTTTAGTCCCAGGTGAGACATCTACGTCCCAAGTCAAGTCTCAAGTTAAGACAGTTTAGTCCCAGGTCAAGACATCTACGTCCCAAGTCAAGTCTCAAGTTAAGACAGTTTAGTCCCAAGTGACACATCTACGTCCCAAGTCAAGTCTTAAGTTAAGACAGTTTAGTCCCAGGTCAAGACATCTACGTCCCAAGTCAAGTCTCAAGTTAAGACAGTTTAGTCCCAAGTGACACATCTACGTCCCAAGTCAAGTCTCAAGTTAAGACAGTTTAGTCCCAGGTCAAGACATCTACGTCCCAAGTCAAGTCTCAAATTAAGACAGTTTAGTCCCAGGTGAGACATCTACGTCCCAAGTCAAGTCTCAAGTTAAGACAGTTTAGTCCCAGGTCAAGACATCTACGTCCCAAGTCAAGTCTCAAGTTAAGACAGTTTAGTCCCAAGTGACACATCTACGTCCCAAGTCAAGTCTCAAGTTAAGACAGTTTAGTCCCAGGTCAAGACATCTACGTCCCAAGTCAAGTCTCAAGTTAAGACAGTTTAGTCCCAGGTGAGACATCTACGTCCCACGACAAAAGTCTAAGTGAAGTCAAAGTCGAGTCTTTTTTTGATTTTGTCATCTGAAGTGACATTACTTATGCTGTTATCAAGTATCAACACATTCTCACTTCCAACTCATTGAGCCACATTTGGTCAGTGAAAGTGGTTCTTTCACCCATCCCCCACACCTTCCCGCCCTACGCAGACTCTCATGGACTTTATTCTGCGTTACATGTGTCATCAGTGTCATCAGTGTCATCTAGAACATCTTTCCCAATTCATTGTCTATGGAGCAGTTCCACACCTTATACTCAATGACATCACACATTTGAGTTTTAGCATAGTTTGTGGATTTTGGAGATAGTTATTCATGTTTACTAATATTTTTGGGACTGTCTGAGACCAGAGGAATAAACAGAAACAGTTAGGCTAAGAATCATTTTACATACAAATCTAAAGCGCATGTGGCAGCTTCAATCTGTGCCAATGAAAGCAACAGTAGATGACGAACAGCCTAGGGAAGTGCTGATGATGACAAACCAATATGTAAAATATTATAGGACGGACTAAGATGTCTCTTTTATTGATATTTATGTCAGGTTGTCAGACAGTGTTATTTAAAGGTTTGAGGGGTAAAGGGGTTGTGAAAACCAGTAAAACATTTTCCCAAACTGAAATAGCTCCTGTGGGAATATATGACCGTGACTCTCTGGAGCCCCCATTCACATAAATGCCAAACATGTGATCGATATAAGAGAATGATCCAGAGCTGTCTCTTTTTCCTGCTTTCCTCTCAGGTCTGGAATGCGCTCCTGCTCTCGCATCTGATCTGTGAGCCGGATCAGAGCTGTATATTGTGTTACTGTTTTCATTTCTACCGTGAGGATTTCTCCCCTTGGTAGAAATTCACCTCCCAAAGCTCTTGTATCCACAATACAACACCTGGAAAAAGAAACTCTTCATTAATCTCCGCAGCCCTAAGAATCTGTGGTTTTAAGCACTCCTGTTTCCAAACCACATGTGAGGCGGCACAGCGGCTGGTCGGCAGAGCCTTTGTTTTAGAATAACTCTGGGTTATTTTCAGGTCATTGTGGGCGAGTGGTTTCTTAATTGAATTTCTAAGCGTTTTGTTTAATATGCCACAGTTAAAGGGCTCTAAAAATAGCCCCCTAGATGCAATGACCTAATCTTTTCCGGAGGTTGGAGAGACAGATAATCCTAGAAGGTCTTTATCTCTCGGACTAACAGCTGATGAATGAATTATTACATAGGACCACAGATTAGATCACTGTCAGTGTTGTTGTAAACTTAAGAGTTCTAAATCATGTGCACTGATTACAGATACCTCTAGTGCATATGATAAACTGCGTGGACTTTCTTTTTCCCGTCTCCCTCAGTGTGTGCTACTCTATCCACACTAATTCCGGAGAAGCTTTTAAAGCTTTTATAATAAATACGCCTGGTATCTGTGGTGACAGATGAAAGAGGGCACTCCTTTAATTGAAGACTCTAACGAATAATGAAAACTTTGAATGGAAGCTTCTGGAGTAAGCCCTTTAATTCCCTCTATATTACATTTGTCCTTGCTCATATCCACAGTGCATATTAGCGACAATCACGGAAAGTTTAATAGCCGCCCAGCTGAGTTTTTGTTTCCAGTGGACAGTAGCTTCAAATCTGAAAATCCTTTTCATAACAGTAAAAGCCATTAAATCATAATAACATCTATTTCCCCTCCTAAAAATTGTCTAAATGTGAGTCAACCAGTGAGATTGTTCAATGCCATTTCTGCTGCCTAAATATGGAGCCCAGATGTGCTTATTGAATTGTATGCAATCCTACAACTGCACCGGTAATTTGTTTAGTAATTCAGCATCTTATTAAAACTCACCTCATTATCTAATTATGTACTGTTATTTCATCATTCTAATTTTCATTTTTGTTATTGGGGGAGAAAGGGGTTGGTTGGGACACTTTTGTGTCGAATATTTTCATTCCTAAATGCATACGTCCATCCATTATCTAATCCATTATCGATTTCTACTTGTACAGCGCCTTTCGACTCTTCCGACCACTCAAGCACTTTAACACTACATGTTATTCACCCATTCATACACTGACGGCAGGGGCTACCACACAAGGTGCCACCTCAGAACTAACTAACCCATTCACACTTGTCGCTTAATGCGTTTCAGGGTCACGGGGGGGCTGGAACCATCCCAGTTGACATAGTGCAAATGCAGGGTACACCCTGGACAGGTCGCCAGACTATCACAGGGCTGACACATAGAGACGGGGTCGGTTGGGACATTTGGGAAAGTGGGTGGGCTGAGCCAGAGTCTTCAGCTACCAAGCTCACCACATTTAAGAGTAGGCCTTAGACTTTCCTCTTTGATAACGCTTATAATCAGGGCTGGCTCAGGTTTGCCTTGGACCAGCCCCTAGATGTGCTGCTATAGGCCTAGACTGTCGGAGGACTTCCTCGGATACACTGAGATTTTTTGTTTCACAGCTGGAATTGTCAAAGGGAACTTTTTGCAGAACTATAGAAAAGGACACAGTAAGTTGGGCTGGTAGTTTGCTTTTTCCCAACAAATGAAGTGGGTCAAAGGGCCGAGGTTTGCTATTAAATGAGTTATTTAAATGTAGTTAATTAGTGAGTTGTTGACGAGTAGGTAGAGATATACTGTATAAATACCACATGTAAAGATACTAATTAAAGCTGCTTTAAGCGAGGCAGGCGGCATGTGACTAGTAACAACACTGCTGTTATGGAAAGTGAAATAATGAAATAAAATGTGACATGAAATTAAAGTGCCATTGGGAAAAATACCATTATGAAATAAAACAGACAATTGAAAAAGGTTATTTCTTAATAAAACAAATCTGTGCAATTGAAAGTAAAATTAACTCCTTGAATGATTTCACAAAGATGTGTCAAGTTTTAATAATTTCTCTTTTAAAGTGTACAAATAAAACCAAATTATTGGTTGTACTTTACAAAATGTATTGATGTGATTATGTATTTGATAATGACTTCATTGTCTTTCTGAAATGGAACTCTTTGGGCTCTATACTCCAGAGAAATGGAGGCTCACTGAGACACAGTGATGTGTTCTCAATGGTGACCTCATCTTCTTAATTACTTGTCAGTGATGGAGGGCAGCAGCAGAACACACACGCTCACTTACAGATTTATCAACATAAAAGCTAACACGGTCACCTTTTACTTCACTGGAAGAGCCGTGACTAAGAGTTGCTTGCACTCCACACAAGGGCCTGCCATCTCTCCGCATTACAACAGCCGTGGCCTGTATTTATATTAGCTGCAAAGCAATTTTAACTGTACATTCCAGATAGGTGAACAGCACTTGGCGCAGGCAGGCGAATATTTCAAAGCTTACAACCAAAAAAAAAAGAATCAGCCATCAATGTCCAGTCAACAGAGCCCTTGGCATGAGGATGTGTGCAGCTTTTTGCAACAACGGTAACAGATTTATTTATGTGTCTGAGCTCACAGAACCCTGGTACACCTTTCAATAACTTTTACTGTAGTATAACTAAATATGAAACCAATTACAAACTTGGGTCGGCACTACAAACAGGCCCTGTGTTTCTATTCTTTTCATATTATTGAATACAAGTATTTATTTCATGCTTTTTCATCACGTCACACAGACTGGTTTGATAAATAATAAATCTGTTTACTGCCCGTGTGGACTGAGGTAATATTTGCCCCTAGAAATGTTCTATCCATCAACTGATTCTCGTCTCGGGGCCTGTTGCTCTCGGCTTCGCTCGGATGATGAATGAACATGTGAGTAATTTCACGGATGAATTAGGAGCTAAAAACAACAGCAGGAAAAACCGGCACACATTCCACCTGTTGCTAAAACGCAGTTTTTTTGTTATGGCGTTGAGGTTTTTTGCTGATCGTGGCTGAGATAAAACGCCTGGCAGGTCTGCAGAAAACGCTTTAGATAATGACGATAGTAAGGTAAACATTTGTGTCTCGCTGTATTTACAGAACCGGCCCTTTTTATCATGTCCCCAGTAATATCTGTAATAACATTCATTTCAGATCTCCTGGCATGGAGTTAAAGCTATTGTGCGATGCATGATTGTCGATAATCAGACAGCTAAGTTAATTTCCTCTGATGAAAATCAGAGCTAGCTGTGCAGAGCCGATGTCAAACTGCATGAAATGATCGAGTGTCGGGCTGATCATGTCTATCAGCATCACTGACTAATCTCCTCCAGATGAGAGTAATCTCCACAACTCAAATCAGTGTGGAATCCACGAGGTGATGCACGAAAAGCCAGACTGGAGCAATAAGAGTTGTTTTTGCTGCAGGTGTTAGAGAGTCCTGAGCTGCCAAACAACGCCGTTACCCACTCGGACCTCTCCTCTGCTCCCATTTGACTAAATGAAAAGAGCTTTGCCCAGAATCGTAACAGGTAAATCTCTGCTTTCAGTGAAGAACTACAGTGGTGTTGGGCCACCTTCAACTGAACGCTATCCAATCACCATCTGTGATGTGAGGCCAGTGAAGTCTGATCGCATGTGACCTAAGACTTGTTCATCAAAAGGTTTTAGACCAAAAGACGATCCAGATACCGATCAATCAGTGAACCTCAGAATGATTTTAAATCAAGGATACATATATTGCATTGTTTCATTTCTTCCCTGCCTCTGTATTATGCCTGGTACTGTGATGGTAAATAATCTTTTGAGGAATGCTGCCCAATCCAAATGGAGTTCGGGCAGCAGTACACTAGTAACACTCAATGCAAAATTGTGTCACTGATGCCATCAAGTGGACTCTTAAAAGCTCTGGTAGTGTGAAGATGTACAGTCATTATCACCACTTACTGTTTACAAAAGTATAATAACAAAGCAGAAATATATAGTGAAGATCATCCACAGAGAGAAAACGTCCCTGTGATGAGATACCAGCTCTCAACAGTTACTTCTGGCAAATAACCAAGCCTGAACTCTTCTATTTCTGTCTCGCGCACACACACACACACACACACACACACGCCACACACACCTTTAGTGAAGACTCTGAATGCACTGCTCACTATGTATTAGGCCTACTGCTGAGAGGTCGTGCTAAGTTGATATTATCAACTGACTTTAGTTCCTCACTGTTATAATACATCAGTGCATTCGATGGCCAACAAGCAATGGGACAGAACAGAAATGAAAGGAGGCATTTCTGCTTTGGTTGAATGTGT
This sequence comes from Leptoclinus maculatus, assembly GCA_032191485.1. Lineage (NCBI taxonomy): Eukaryota > Metazoa > Chordata > Actinopteri > Perciformes > Stichaeidae > Leptoclinus > Leptoclinus maculatus. Next base: position 17,642,216 of record JAVDOI010000015.1, read on the forward strand.
TGACAGAAATGAAGCGAAGCCTCCAGGCTAGTTCAGGGAGTCACCGTGGCCACACCAGCTTCATCACCCCCCACCCCATGCTCAGGTAAGGTCAGGTTCTTGTGGGGTGGTGACAAGGCCAAAGTCTAGAAGCCAAATATCAATGCTGTACATGTTCTACACTCACTGTTGACTTAGCTGACGAAAAGAATGGTTTGAAAATGCTTTTCTGAAGGATTCATTAATAAAATAAATCATCAAAATCTAAAGGTGTTTGGTGACGGACTATTTCAAATGTATTAATTTATGTATTGATGTTCACCTAAAAATATTCACATTAAATATATTAGAACAATGGAATTAGCCTTATTTAAATCTTTCGAACATCTCCAGGCTACTAAAATAACTTCCACCAAAACTCCCATGACCTTATTGTTCTTTAACGTACCTTTAGCTTCATGGCCTGATCTGTAGTATCATCTCTGTTTATTATGAACCTTTATGGACTGGATCTTTACAATACATTACTGTTTACTGTTACAAGTTTACTGTTTAAAACCATTGTTGTATTTGTTATAGACTGTTAATTTTATATAATTTATATATCTAGATATTTATTTCAAACTTGAAATCGACCTAATGACCCAGTATCAGCCAGGCTCTAGAGTCTAGACAGTATATAGACAGTATGTAGAGCAGTGGTGTGCCGTGCATTTTATACCTGGGCCTTCACTGCTGTCCTACAGCTGAAAAACCTCATTATGACGCCACAGCTCCGGTTATTATTTGTTTCATGTAAAAATGAAGCCAACACCTATAAATACACTAGCTGCAGAGTGCAGATACATGAATACGCCGAGATACCTCTCTCCTCTGACTGCAGCTGGGACTGCTGCGTGAGGCTGCTGTGAGACTGACCGCCTGTGAGTGCTTTGGGGCGGCTCACGGCAGCACCCGCTGCTCGTTCACGACAGTGCAGAACGTACGTGCTTTCACGTCAGAGTCAAAACACCAGAAAAGTCTCCAACAACACCAGAAAAAGTCGCTAGTAGCTTTTGACAAAAAAGGTCTCCATGAGGGTTTGGAAAGTCGCCAGATTTAGCGAGAAAGTCGCCAAGTTGCCAACACTGGCACCAACTAAATATGTCCCCAGAGCAACATTGGACGTAACAATAGTTCCTATCACATATAAAACCAAACAAAAATCCATCTTCATAAAAACAAGTTGTACAAATAATAATGTATAAACAAGCATATTAAAGCTACTGCAGATGTAAAAACAAAAGCAGTTCACTTACCAGAGCTGCTGTTCACTATTTAAAGACAAAGTTCATCCTCCTTTCTTTGTTAATAAAGAGTTTAATCTCACGGTTGTTCAGTACATCCGTGCGTTTTAGTTCCAGTAAGAAGTCCTTCTTGATTCATGGACGCCAGTGAAGACAGTCGAGCCTCCCCAGTTGTATTTCTTGAATACGTTTTAATGCGTTTGAGGGCTGAAAATGTCCGCTCGACAGAGGCAGCAGATATTGGGATTGTCACCGCCCAACATGTCACGCTAGCCCACTGACCAATCACATATGGCTAGGCCAGCTAGAAGGCTCTGACATGTCAAAGAATACGCCCAACATGTCAAACTAAAGATCTGATTGGTTGAAGACTATGACAATCAACAATATCGTCCCCATTCACTTAAACTGCAAAGGGATTCACTTGTGAGTCTGCAGGCCTCGGGCCTCTCTTCTTACCTAGAGACACAGAGGTGAAATCTGATTGGATAAAAGCTCTACTTAAAACAAGCTGCACTGGAAGCAGAGCAACTGAGGAAGACAGTAGCTGTGCAATGAGAAAATAAGATAATGGGAAAAAAATAATAATACATGTAGTGTATTTATGAAAAATTATTAAATTATAAAATAGCTATAACTTTGTGAGGCCAGCAGAGAAGGCTTTGCTGGCCCTGACGGCCCACCACTGATATAGAGTGTATATACAGTGCTGTGAAAAAGTATTTGCCCCCTTCCTGGTTTCTTATTTTTTTGCATATTTGATGATTTCATTTATTAAGGGAGAAAAGCTATCCAAACCTACCTGGCCCTATGTGAAAAAGTAATTGCCCCCCATGATAAATCATGAATGAACTGTGATTTTTTTGGAAAGCTGAGTTCAATTTCACTAGCCACACCCAGGGCCTGATTACTGTCAGACCTGTTGAATCAAGAAATCACTTAAATAGAACCTGTCTGACAAAGTGAAGTAGGTTAAAAGATCTCAAAAATCAACACATCATGCCGCGATCTAAAGAAATTCAAGAACAGATGAGAAACAAAGTAACTGACATGTATCAGTCTGGAAAGGGTTGCAAAGCCATTTCTAAGGCTTTGGGACTCCAGCGAACCACGATGAGAGCCATTATCCACAAATGGAGAAGACTTGGAACAGTGGTGAACCTTCCCAGGAGGGGCCGGCCTACCAAAATTATTCCAAGAGCGCATCGACGACTCATCCAGGAGGTCATAAAAGACCCCAGAACAACATCTAAAGAACTGCAGGCCTCACTTGCCTCAGTTAAGGTCAGTGTTCATTATTCAACAATAAGAAAGAGACAAAAATGGCATCCATGGGAGAGTTCCAAGGCGAAAGCCACTGCTGAGCAAAAAGAACACAAAGGCTCGTCTCACATTTGCCAAAAAACATCTTGATGGTCCCTAAGACTTTTGGGCAAATATTCTGTGCACTGACGAGACAAAAGTTGAACTTTTTGGAAGGTGTGCGTCCCGTTACATCTGGCGTAAAACTAACACAGCTTTTCATAAAAACAACATCATACCAACAGTCAAACATGGTGGTGGTAGTGTGATGGTCTGGGGCTGCTTTGCAGCTTCAGGACCTGGACGACTTGCCATGATTGATGGAACCATGAATTCTGCTCTCTACCAGAAAATCCTGAAGCAGAATGTCCGGCCATCAGTTCGTGACCTCAAGATCAAGCGCACTTGGGTTATGCAGCAGGACAATGATCTGAAACACCAACAAGTCCACCTCTGAATGGCTCAAAAAAAGCAAAATGAAGGTTTTGGAATGGCCTCGTCAAAGTCCGGACTTAAATCCGATTGAGATGCTGTGGCATGTCCTTATTAAACAAGCCATTTCTGCTCGAAAACCATCCAATGTGGCTGAATTAAAACAATTCTGCAAAGAAGAGTGGGCCAAAATTCCTCCACAACGATGTGAAAGACTCATTGCCAGTTATCGCAAACGCTTGATTGCAGTTGTTGCCACCAAGAGTTATACAACCAGTTATTAGGTTTAGGGGGCAATTACTTCTTCACATAGGGCCAGGTAGGTTTGGATAGCTTTTCTCCCTTAATAAATTAAATCATCATTTAAAAACTGCATTTTGTATTTACTCGGGTTATCTTTGTCTAATATTACAATTTGTTTGATGATCTTAATCATTTTAGTGTGACAAAATAAATAAATCAGGAAGGGGGCAAATACTTTTTCACAGCACTGTATACAGTATATAGACAGTATATAGACAGTGTTAGGACTGTCTGCTGACTTAATGATGTGTTCATACTGCGTGTCCACTGTATTCGTGACAGTCTTATCTTCTGTGTTTGGAGTCTTTGGCAGGAACACTTGTTTTGTTGCTCTCGTCCCTGACGTCTACAGTCTGTTTGGAAGAATAAGGCGATTGAATGAATGGCTGAATTTGAGGAGATTCCAGTTTATGTTCATCTGCCTCTTCAATTACTCTCACTCCTGCGCCACACATGACATCATGGAAAACTTTTAGGGTCTAGGAGTGCGGAGGGAAACGCTGTGTGTTGCTCTCGCTATCTCGAGAGTCCGTGGGGATACATCGGTCTAAAAATAGCAATTTGAATCACAGGATTCCTGAGATACTTTCACCTTCAGCTCTGTGATGCGAGTGGCATTTAAGCCAGCTTGATTTGGGCTGTGAAGCTGAGAAGCAGAGATATTTCACAATGGATTAATCATCAGATGGATTCAATAAAATGTTCAAACAACCTTGTTTTATCTGGCCCGTGGACTCTCTTGGCAAAGATGAGTGACTTGCATACTTACCTACTTACCTGCTGTATGTACGTTGGCTGAAATAAGACTTTTTAGTTTTTAAACAAGACAAAACAATAATGCTCGTATCAAATGGAGGTGAGCTTGTTTGTGTTTTACTCTCTGCTCTTTCAATTGATTCAGACAACTTCATCAATCACTTGAAGACTATCATTACTGTCCTTGAAACTGAATGCCCAAGACAACAACAAGTGCACTTGGCTCTTCTAAACTGCTCTTTAAGGTCAACTCGGTTTCACATCTAAATGATTCCTTTCCTTAGAGGCACCGATGAAAAAAATGGTGCTGAAATTAGGACTTAATGAATGATAACATGCAAACTACTGAGACATCATTAAAGTCGGACGGGGTGCTCATCCTAAAGAGAGTCAAATCTCAAAGCATAATCAATCATACCATAAAATAGAACAATGACAATTGAAATAAATATATGAAGTTTGTTATTACATAATCCATACAATGTTGACTCCAGCATCCTTTGCCTTATTTGAACCCTTTTTACACAGATTGACCTGCATACGTGTTGTCTTTGTTCAGCAGTGTGTCCACAACAAATTCAGATCTCCAGAAACTTTTGTTTCATTAAAGAGCCAATCCAAACGTTGTTTGAGATACTGGAGCAAAAACAGTATTTAAACCAGTACTGGAAACAGAAGAGATGGCAATAGACATTAAAATGTATGAAATGTATGACAAAAAAGATTTCCATTGTGAGTAATGAATTTTGTCATAATTGTTTACAGTTGGATCAAAAAATAGCTTTAGTTATATTTAAATCTGTTTCTTAAAGTACTGGTAAATGATAGAAGTCAGATCGATCAATAACGTCATTCAGCTGGATGTTTAAGATCAAAATGAACATTCTAATCTCTAAACTTTAAATCTGCCGTATGGGAGACTTTGAGTTTTCTTGCATATTTAAAACATGCTTTAATGCCCCTGAAAAGTTTGTTTTAAATCCTGTGAATTATTTCTGTAACATTACATATGCATAACTAAATAAGCTACAATCAATACAGTTGAGAAAGAAAAGGTAGTAGTTATTAATAGAATGTGGGTGTGGTTCAGTCAAACGGACAGCTTGACAGTGTTTGGAGACATGAGCATTCTACCACCAGACCTCACAGAGCACAGACACAAACACAAAGATCTCTCTAGTCAAACGCTTCTAAACTGTGTGATCAGAGTAAGAAGCCTATTGACCTCAGAGTGAACTACTGTGCAGCTGCCATGGCAGCAAGTACGATCACATGATCAACACCGTTTGTCTCTCTAGAATCAGTTTTCCTTTATTGTAAAAGTTGCAGTGTTGGTAACATCTTCAGAGGCTGTCATCTGGAGAATCATTGGGATTCTTTGAACTGGCTCCCTGGATGAGAAAAAGAAGAGCTTACCTTTCCGGCCCTCTGTTGGTGGCAGCTGCTTCTTCACTACATGATTTCTCCTCTCCGTCAGCTGTCTGTCCTCTGGACCATTGACCAGGGCCTCAGAGCGTTTCACTGCACTCATGGCCTACACTTCAATCCTCGCTAGACGGCATCTCTTCTCGGGTCACCTCAACTTCCCTTTCAAAGAGAACAGGACCCAATGAGAGAGCATACTGCCATCACATTAAAGTGAGAACACTTGACTCTGACTGCTCCCTCAGTCAGCTGTAACAGTTTGAGAGCCAACATTAATTGAGTTTGAACCAGCACGAAGGACACAGCAAACAGCCATTCCAGTGTTTGCATTTGAAAAATCCGGTGGTGGAGCTGGAGTGAAGCCATGTTAGTTTTGCAGAATACAACGCGAGTTCCAGATTTTGTATTGTTTCTTCTCAGAGGTCCATCTCAGCTCAGGCAGACGGCAGAGCGTGTGTCTGTTTGTTTACAGAGCTTTAAGCCCACTTTCAACCTCGCAGATGCATCCCTCCATCAGCCACTATCCTCCGCTGCAGCCAACTTATCAATTTACACAATTTACAAAGAGCAGACCTTCCTACCTCCTGAGCAAATATTAAACACATCTACTCTGTGGATTCAGTAGCTTAGAGAGCCCCCACAAGGTGTCGATGTGAAAAATGAGCCTCTTACTCAGATCCTAGACAAGCCAAGTCTTCTGTGCAGCCTGTCGCTCCATACACTCCATCATCTCCTGAGGCCTGCACCATAGGGCACCACAAACATACATTACTGTTTTCTTTAATAAGCTCTGTTTGGAGAAGCGCTCATATGCTTACAGGACAATAAAACTCTCATAAATGTAGTGGCTTATAAAAATAGCACGTATTAGAGAAATCTCCCTTAGGTTGGGTTATTGTCAAGGCACCAGTTTTACTGCACAATTGTTGCCACAAGAAAAATTACATTTTGGGATCAAACAGTATAGATTTATACTTCAATATTTAGAATATAGAAACGTGCTGAGGGTATCCCGGGACGATTAAATCCAAAGAAAGGCTCCCAATGCAAAGCAAATGAGATTGAATCACCACACTTTGAATTATTAGGTCCGGTACATTGTGAGAGCCACCAAGATCTATTTCAACATACCATGTCCTATCACTGATCCGGCCAAATACTCAAGGTGATTTTCAGTCCACCAGAGACCCGAGCACAATCTGGCAGCCGTATGTATGCCAGTGGTTGTCCGGCCTTAGCAAGCTACCTGGGTATCTGCCCATCTGAATAATGTCTGGCTCCATCAACTGCCAAGATGGTGGTAAACCCAGAACCCAAATCTAGGATTCAAAACTTCATCTCAGAAATCTAAGAGGATTTTTCTACAGTCTTCGGTCAAAACCAGTAGAGAAGTCAAGACGTCTGCTGTACATTTAAAACAACCAGCTGTTTGCAGCCTGTGCTGCCAAAGCCCTTCAACAAAGGGTGTGTTATCACCTGAAAGCCCTCGGTTATCTTTCAAACCTCTCAGGACATGAATTTGAACTCACAAATTTATGTGGCCACGCTGTTGTAAAAACTCAGAAAAGTTTTCTGGGATTCCAGTCGCCTCTTCTAGGAAACAACACTGAAGACACTGCATCTACTCAGGCCGTATCTTGACACACAGATTACATTTAGTGTGGTTAAAGGAACAGAAAGGGGTTACACGTTTTACTGTACATAAACATCACCCAGGGAAAACAATAACAAACCGGTGCATTTACCGCAGAAACCAGACAACAGTTACTGGGACTTCTCTGTGGAGCATCAGGAGGAACCACTTTAATGAAGCCTTAACTGATGGGCCTGACTTTAAAGCCCACCCAGAGACAGAAAGGGCCTTCTCTGACAATTTATACCACAGTGACAACTCCTCTGTAAAAAAGGTGGAGATAGGCAGAGGAAAACAGACAAAGAGAGGACAACGATGATGTTTCATATTAGCTCATACTATAATAAGTTATCGGTGAATCTGCTGGTTTTACAACACAAGAGTGACAGAAGAAAAATGCCCATTTACTTAAAGGCTGGAAGAGAAAAGTGTGGATGAAAGAACGAGAAAAGGAAAACAAGGCTATCTTCAAAAGAGCCAGGTTATAGTCTGATGCTATCTGAGGCGGCGTGGAGTGAATGGTGGCCTGTATCTCTGTGTCAACACAATGAGAGCCGAGACACGTGGCACTCGGAGCTCCATCCAGATGAGCCGATAGGAGGTTCCACTTAACAGTTGTCCTCTTATTGATTGCCTCGGTTGGGCCAAATGCTTGTTGTATTATCTGCCCTTCTCCCTAATGACTCACAGATTAAGGAGTGACTGGAAAGGCCGACGGCCACTTGCTTCGGGATGTTTACGACCCTCCTATATCCTCTGCATGGTGGGATGTTAATCTTTATTACCTGGCACTGTTTGACTTATTGCTCACAGAACTTGTTTGTGTGATGTCACACTTAAAGACGCCATGTTGGAGATTTTGTCACTGATGTAGCAAAATATGTAGCATATGTAATTTATGAAACCTTTAAAGTTGAACTTAGGTCCATATTTATTTCTGATGAGAATTCAATCTTTGCTGTTTGACTTATTTGGTCAAATTAAATTTGTAAATACCAAAAGCAGAAATTGAAGGGGCTTCTTTTTCTTCAATATGATCAACAAGTGTTGTATCTGGTACTTATTAAAAAGCCGAAGGTACAACCCTTTTTACTTTAAAAATTAACTTCGACTCCCAAGGTGCATTTTCGGCAAGAAACATCCAATCACCAAGCTTCAAATTCAGTTCTGTTCTTTGCTAACAGCAGCTCAAGATTCAGCTGATAACTGAAAACAGATTCGCTTTTGGATTCAATGTCAGTTTGGGAAGAATTCTGCAAAAAAGACGACATGAAATAATAGAATGTTGGCCATAGCATTAGCCTGTAGGGTTTCACTTCCCAACTCTATTGGTGCAACATCAGTGTGGGAGGGTACTGAAGTAGTTTGTGATATCACTGCAATTCCACTGGCCAACTCTGGGGTCAGCGTTGTCAGACCTCGTCCTCCATATGTGATGACCACAGCACTGTCTGATTGCAACTGCTGCCAATAACTTGAGTGTTTAAGTTAGCATGTAAAGGCTAACTAGCTACCTTTTTCTAAGCTAGTTTGTCACTTTGATGTTCACGTTGGCACATGGATTGGAAACTTAACAGCAATAAATAATTAAAGGGATCTGTATCACTGTTAGGCTATACAGGGCTATAATGTGGTCCAGTCAGTAGTGGACCATAGAAGTTCAGTTGGACTGTAAGTGCTGCTGAATTATAGACTACGATAAGACAAAACGTACTTCTTGTCATTTGACAATGTTAGGAAAAATATGCAAGAACTTCTTTTATATTAATTAAGCACCAATGGTGGGCTGTTGGTTACTAGTAGTCAACTTCCTATTATAGTATTCTATGCTCCAACAAAGTCACTACACAATGTCTTGTGGCATTCATGAGCAGCTTTACTGTGATTGAGCAATGAGAGTTGAAGCACCTTCTATTTCTAGGTGTGTAGATTTAGAGCCAAAGATTCACACATTTAGCCTTTACTGAATTATTAATTTGAGGGCTCCCATCTAGTAGGTTCTTTCCTTTTGTCTCTTTCCTGCTCCTCTCACTCTCCGGGGCTTGTTGGCGACCACCAGCCGAGCTAAAGCACAGCCAACTTTACGGGAGGCGTTCATGGCTTGTGATATGGGGTTAGTCCAGGATTTCCAACTGATGATTGTGAATTTATGTTGCAATCAATATGGGGGATCCTCCAGCTGATCATTCCTTCTGCTTAATGACAGTCGGCTGTTTCCAGATCAGTGCTGTTACAATACAGGTTGACTTGTTTATGAGCACCAAACTGACCAAATACTGAAATGATTTCATCGTAAAGGCTTTCCTTCTTCTCCTCACCATTATCAGGCCAAATGGTAATCTCCAATCATTTCAGCATCCAGTACTGTACCGTGCATCCTCATGTCTCCTGCAGCTTTGATCCAGCAGCATGATAATACTTAGCATAGTGGGATGTGAGCCGGTATCTGTGATGGGTCACATTCTGTATTTGAATGAGACAATGTGCCCCTCAACAGGCCAGAGGTATGCTTGTATCCTCCTCTGAATGCAGCCAACATGTTCACCCTATTTATATATGGTTTGTGTATTGCTCGGCTCTAACCTGAGCCTTTACTCACTGTGGTTGAAACAGGTGGTGTCTCAGGATTTGTTTGAAACTAAATAGACTTGCGAATAATGAAAAGGAATCAGCTCCATGTACATGACGCTTCACTTTAGACAAGTTGTTATTAAATTATTTTTTAACAGAGGATTTGGCAAGATTTAGAACTTTTGCCATTCTATAATAAACAATGGCATGGCCATAATGAAAATATTTACTTAATTCTCTAAAGTGACTTATGGCAACTTTGGCCACTAAACAGAGTGTCATGAGTGTTATGGCGTCAGGTGCCACAGTCTGTATAAATACTGCCTGTACACTTGTTTATAGGAAAACCCCCATCTGGCTTCAGCCAACAGTCACACACACTGGTGACCCCTAGGATTTTTCAAATGGAAAATATAACAGGACTGTTTGCTAAGCGGGGGGATAGCTGTACGGCAGTCGACTGTCAAGTGACAGACAAGACAACGTCGTAAAAGACTGCAGGCTCCACATCCCGGAGCCCATCCCTTTCTCAACCTGTAAACACAGAGCCTGGCTTTTGAAGAACTTTCCAAAAAAGCCCAGTGGCCTTTTTTCTTCCCCCATTTACGGGATTTATAAACGATGACAGTGTTACAGTGCTGTGCAAACTTACAAGTTCGAGAAGGTAATAACTGAAGGAATTAGCAGAAATATAAACAAATGACAAGGAAGGAAAAAATAAAAAACAGCAACTCTTAAGAATAAATACAAAACAAGATGAAGATACATGAAGATAAAATGGTGTACGCTATCGCTGAACCATTTTGGCCCCAGCTCTTTCTTGGATTTACTGTAGGACATGGGATTATTCATTTGAAACTGCATTGAACAAGACTCACATTTTTTGTTACTTTTTCCTATTTTATGACCAATGTGGTTTAGTCTAGAAGGCCCCTAAAAGCAGCGGGTGACAGTTGATGCATACACAGAGCTGCCGTAACTTATGGCAGATAGAGCGTTGGAGATGTGAAAGGTCAGATGTTTCAAATAAACCAAGAAAGGCTACAATACCGCTTTCTGCTGCACATTGTGAATCAACATAAGGGACTTTGGTAGTTAAAGAGTTTGGTATAATGTCTCAGCTCCTCTCAATTATTAGGAACAGTTTGAATTAATTAATTGAGGGATTTCTATACAGCAGCACAACAGAGCCTTTATTGGTCAGTATAATGGGGCATGGTCATTGTTTTTCTTTTAAATCAAGAAATGTATTCTTAATGTTAAACAATTGAAAACATTTTAATTTACATTTTTTAACATACAAAACGTATGTAAAGTAATTTGTTTTGTTGAGTTGTGTAAACCCTAACCCTAAGGACCTTCACACTTAAGGTGTGTGGTAACATACAATCCAGGTGATAATTATGTTAAACTCTGCATAATTTTTTTGTGTGAAAATCAATTAAAACTCTTCTTGGGCAACAACGACAGTAAAGTATTGTTTAGTTATATACATTCATGACTGAAATAAGTAAAAAGGTCCCCTAAAACATGGTACATTTTCTAAATATTGCTCCATTTCTTTGTGCATATTTTCCACAAATATACATGTGTATCTACTTACAGTAATGAGATAAGATCTCTTTGCACCTTCTGAAAACAATAAGACAGACAGTCAGGCATCAGGCACCAAGGGACGTGACAAAGCGTTGCCGTTTGATGCCCCGGTAATGAGAAAGGGCTTGAATTGCCCACGCATTCACTCCATTGAGGTTTCAGAAAAACCTAAGCCACCCGACTAGATGAATCATGACCATAATCAATTTGATTTGGAGCAAAGATAAATTAAAGACTTTTGAAAAAGGGAAAATGCAAAAGGCGTGTGTAGATAATACATTTTGTTTGAAGATTGAAGCCCCAGAAGCTCACCTGTATAGCGAGCGCCCCATGTATGAGTAAGGACTCATACATGGGCTCAGCGGCCTGGGGATCGAATCACACGCACTGTGCTTGTAGCATTTCGTCCCCTCTTTCTCCCCCTTTGACTAACTAATACAGGCGAAAAGCTAAAAGCTAATCTTTTTTTTTAAAAGAGTGAAAAAACTACACATCCCATCTCGAAGGCGAGTCACCTTCTCAATGGTTTATCACAATGGTTTGAACTTTCAAACTAACCATTTTCAATCTAAATTAAAGCTGCAAGCGGCGATGTACCGGCCCTCGCACCTTCCCGCGTCTTGGGGGTACTGGCAGGACGCCGGCAGACCGCGACTGTCTTCGATCATCGGACAACGCGTCCCGGAGTTAAACGTATTTTTCCCGCGTGGACTGTGTGACGCTGGAAATTATGTAGTGCAAATATTCCACCACTTCCTGTATCCACTATTTTGCGCTAGATAACACGCGCAAACATGCATTATGTTGCTCTACATCAAGTGCAGACCACATCAAGGAAATTGCATGTAAATCGGATTCCATTAGTCACATAACGCTGTTTTCCCGTTGCCAGTAGATGGTGCTATGACTTTGAGTGAAAATTGGCTTGAAGACATCTTCAGGCCATGACTGCAATCAAGTATGGCAAGTTTGGGACAGATTCAGACAAGTCCAGTGGACTTACATCAGCTTGTTGTTTAATGCCGAATCACGTAAAATGGCCGGCACGGCTATGCCATCCCATCAAACGTAAAGCTTTGAGTAACTTAATTGCAAAGGTCTTTATATTGTACTGAACAAATTTGAAGTGGATCTGACAAAGTCCCTAGGAGGAGTTTGTTAAAGTATAGCGACTAGAAATCAAGGGAAATTCACACATTTTAAGTCTCCATGTGATACATGTGCTTACCAAATTTCATACATGTAGATCAAACGTAGCGCCGGGGCTGCATCTTTGAATATTTGTAGGGGGCGCTATCGAGGCAATTTGAAACAGTCAAGCCAAAAACCCATGTGAAATATTTATTTTCATCACCTATGACACCTGTGCAAAGTCCCAAGGCTTGTTGAGCATCCTAAGCCACAATTTGCTTCCTTTTTCATGCCAAATGACGCGTTGCCACGGCAATGGGCGCCACATAAAACAAAGGTCGTTCAATGGCAGTAGACCATTTTAGTAACTTTTCATCATTAATGTCTCAACATCATCCTGACCAAATTTGAAGTTGATCGCATAAATTCTGTGGGAGGAGTTTGTTAAAGTACAATGCCTGAAAATGATGAAAATTGACAAAAAAGCCAAAAATGGACTAAGTACTGTATCGCTCCCTAGTGGTTGAATGGAATGAAAATGTTAGGGTACGTAACAGGATGCGATGTGCACATAGGTTAAATGGTTTTGAAGTTATGAGTATTGAAAAACAAAGCCACGCCCTATCAAGTTCATTGGTCCATATCTTCTAAACGAAATGAGATATCAAATCTTTGATAACATTTCATGATATAGATCCAATACTGATCTACAGCAAATTTAGAAGCAATCAGACCCAGCGTGTAGGAGGAGTTTGCAAAAATGTGTTTTTCACTAAATTCAAAATGGCGGAAAATGTTGGTAGGCCGAGCTTAGGGGTTCAAGAGGCTTTTTTGTAGACCTCATTCGGTTGCATGTCATCCTACGGGATGAGGGGGCTAAATTATAGGGGGTGCTAGCGAGCAATTTTCTCATACTCAAGCATGGGACCCATAAAATATAAAAATTTCCCGCAGTCCTGATTTGCATACCAACTTTGATGAGTTTTCGGATATGATAAAGCCCCCAAAAAGGCGATTCATTGGAGAGAAAAATAATAATAATTCCTACAGTTTCAATAGGGTCCTCGCGGTGAACTATTTTCGTAATATAAGAGACAGTTTCCAAACAAACCGCCATGTTGGTCCAGTCTGTACAAACACGTACCCCTTACTAGCCATTAGCGGGTGCTGTAAACATTTCCATTGTAACAGCGAGCTCCACCAGCCGGACACGCCGCTTTTGCACTTCAGGATTGTGGGTAGTGTAGTACAGCATAGCTCGAGGGAAGTACGTTGGATGATTACAACATTGTGGCTTACAATCAAAATCCTCCATTTAGAATATGAATGAGATTTTCACTTTCAGCATTCAACAGTTGGGCTGAAAAGACAAAAAAGCATCTAAAGAAAATCTTTAAGTTGCAGCAAATGCTGTTTGAATAATTTGAATGCATAGAATTCCATATGACATTGGTAAACTACACACATCATGCTTTTTTGTTGTGTATTTGGGCTGGATGTTGTTGTCCAAATCAGACACCAGGAACACATTGTGCAAACACAGCATGTCTGCAGGGCCTCAGTTTGGTGATGTATACGTCTTTGTTGCAGAGGTACTTTAAGATCCAGACGGATCATTTGTTTATTTTTACTTAAAAATCTAGCGTATTGTGGCTCCAACACATCTTCCAAACTTCTGTCAAATGGCTGCAGTAAGTGTGTGAATTTAGTGATTAGTATGAGAGGGTAAGTGAGGAGCTGCAGTCAGCCCGATGTTTCTGCTCCTGTCAATGCAGCTGGGCTTCTAGTATTCCCCTCCTTCAAACTGTTTAGCTTGACGGCCTTTATCCACATCAATCACATGAGGAATCGAGCCACAGGCGTTTCATCAACGCTTTTCACAGTGAAAACAGTGGAAGATGTCCCAGACCCACTTGCACACACATCCAACAGAAATGAGCTGGAATAGTGTGCAGCAGCAGGGTCTTGCGTGGTGTCTTGTCTGGTCATACATGCCAAGAGAGATTAAGATATTCCACAGAAGAGGATCCGTTAGTATTTTACAGTTCACCAGATGTGTTAGGAAAAACACACTCTATGAATACATCATCTTCCATGTCTGCTCCTCAGAACTCACCAAATACTTCAAAGGTGTTGGCACGTGGTAGATAAGGAAATATTACTTCAACATTAAGAGCCCTAAACAGATTCCCCTCCGTGTCCCTCTCACCCTGGTGCCGAAAGATTACAGCACCCAGCGGAGCTCCAGGGGAAGGCAACCTGAGGAGGTCAAAGGTCTAAATATGCCAAGTATCAATACTGGCACAAGACACACAGAGGCAGACATGCAGTGAGTTAAATGGTCCTCTGTTCACTCTGTGAGCATCAGACCTCACTCTGTACGTCCTCCATGTTGAGAGAGGATTTACAATCAAACAATGTGCAAGTCTAAACATTTTATTGTCACCGTAAAAAAAAAAGTAGCAAAGGAAAGTGCAATTACAATTCATCACATTCTTTGTCTTTCACAAACCAAGAGAGAAAGACGGTTAAACTACAAGATGAAAAATGGAAACGAGGAGAAGTGACCATGGCCTTGTCTGAACTGGGCTAAAACTGATCCAACTCACAGGAACACAGAGGACCAACTTAAAGAGCTTTGGGGATTGTGCAGGAAACCCTTGACAGAATTTACGTTTCCTGGCCAAACTGATAATTTTCAAGGGAACAGAGTTATCATCCTGAAACTGGAACTTCAGTCAGCATCAGTTAATACAGTGTTCTGATGTTTATTACATATATGTGTCCACTGCCTTAGGGATGTTTTGTTACATTTACGGTGACATGTTGCACCTGCTATGTAACTGACTATGCTTTGTCCTTTCTCTGGATAAACAGAAAAAGGAAGCTGTATAAAGTTAATGGTAGTCTGTTTTGTGCTCAGGCTTCACAGAACACATCTATAGAAAAGGTAATACTACCAGGTTTGACCATGAGGGCTGGGTGCTGTGATTCCAGGGCTCTGTGTGAAGCCCTGTATCAGTATCATTGTCAAGTTGTCAGCTCTGCAAGAATGAATCACTAAGCTTTGATTCTATATTTATCTATTTATTGTACAAGTGGCTGTGTTTGCTAGTGAGTTGGGAATGTTCCAACACTCTACCTATCCTGCAATAACCTGTGTGACATCACTGCTCCGCCATGCTGCTGAACAGGCTGGCATCATGAATAATGGCCTGTGTGTTTAACCTGCTCAATACAAAAGAAGCCATGTAATCTAAATACATAAGGCAATATAAATACAAAGGAACCGTACTCGCAGTGTGTGTGGACCAGGGGTGTGCGACTGGGACATTTTGGCTGTGCCTCCTGCTCCGTCTCTGGTTGGGTAGGCTGGCACTCTCAGTGTTTAAAAAGCTCCCGGAAAGTTTACAGAGAGTGTACTTCTGCTGGGCTTTGTGTGACAAGTTTTAACGCACCCATCAGCAGCAAAACAGCCACGGACCTCCCTGGAATACACTCTGCCACTTTCCATTCAAGCATTTCCATGCATTCCCCAGCTTCCTTTAGTGTCCTGTCTCAAAAAAACTCTGTTGACAATTCATAGTCAGGCTGCAAGCTAAGAGGCTACTGTGTGTTTACCTTGCTTTTGTCCTGCCGTGTGTCACCATGTAGAATCAGACTAATCCGGATTGGAAAGGAAGACGCAATTTCCACTGCAAACAGTTAGGTCAGGCCTATGTTATAAAGGAAAAGGCTCTTACGAAGTGACCGTTCTAAAAAGCTTTTATCTCACTCACATTGCCTTAATGACAGAAAAGTGGTGCATTTGGCCTTTAACTAACCAGTTCTATAACACTTTAGGCATAGTCTGTCTGTTATGACAACCCCTTCTCTCTCCCAACGTATCAGCTATCGTGGCTTGGTCAGTGCTCCTCAGCGTCTGATACTGACGCATGGAGGCACTGTTTAGCGTCTCTATGCGATGCACCGGGCCCGCAACTAACTCAAGGTAAAGATCAAGGTACATTTTCAAATTAGTCTGCTCAGGGTCTACTAACCAAAAGCCGCTTAACAAGGCAGGGTCTTCAAACATCACCTCTCTCTCTCTCAGTTGGTTCACAATCTGTTTCCTCTCCGTCTGCTGAGGCTTTTAAAACAATCAATACCAAAAAAGCAACAGCAGATCATTTTGACAATTTTTTCTGAAAATCTCTGCTGCCTTAATCACTGACTGCTTAACTCATGTCTTCAAACTAAGTACTTACACTGGATCATCCCGAAGGTGTGGAAAGCACCATCTTTATGATGCCTCTTCATAAAAGGTGGAGATAAGTCTGTCGAACATAGACAATTTTAAAACTGCCCTGCCTCTCAGAGATCCTTGAATCTCTAGTCAATAACCAGCTGAAATGTTATTTACCAAATATTCCATTCTGAGTTCATATCATTCTGGTTTCAGAACAGAACAACCTCCCTCATCCTGAATGATATTGTATTCTCTTAGACGCTCTGGGCATTGTTCATCTCTTTTTGTCGACCTGTCAGTCTTTCGATACTATTGATCACCTCACATTCCTACATAGACTTTCAGATATAGGTATGGACTCAAACGCTTTGAGATGGTTTAATAACTACCTGTCAGACCGCCAATAATGTACAAAAGTGGGTGAATTTTAGTTGGGTTGAGTTTTTTCCAGTGGCTAAAGGCATTATACAGGGTTCCATACTGGGTCAAGTGTTAATCACCAATTCAATTAATGACGTTTTCAAGTCCATCAGTACATGTCATTTATATTTTCAGAGTTCAACAACAAAGTGACAACAAAGCATGACAAATCAATCCAGCAACACTGCAGCGCTAAAACACGTATTCCACCGCACACTGAAGAGCACGAGCCATTCAAATATTATTCACATCAGAGGGAACAATATTAACCACATCATAAAAAGGACACCATAGACAAATAAACACCGTAGTAACGCTACTGCAGATGTAAAAACACAAAAGCACTTCACTTACCAAAGCTGCTGTTCTCTATTTAAAGACAAAGTCCATCCTCCTTTCTTTGTTAACAAAGAGTTTAATGACGCAGTTGAACAGAACATCGGTGTGGTTCAGTTCCAGCCAGAGGTCCTCCTGTGAACGTGTTCGTTGAGTTGTAGATCCACTCGGGTCTCTCCAAAAGTTTTCAAAAGCACTGTAGCTTGTAAGTGTCCTGTCGTGCTATGGTGTCGTGTTGCTGCCTTGGTTAGCCAACTCAGGTTATCGTAGCATAGCTCCAAACACCAAGACGCTCAGTCGCAAATAAAATGCATTCTTAGCCAGAACATGTGCAACGCTTCTCCGACGCTGTCAGCCAGAAATACCGTTCGTACAAATCCTTTTCCTGGCTGGGTCAGGGCTGCTAGCTGTGGGGTTGGCCGACCCTTTCTTACGATGTCCAGCTTTTCTGGAAATGTCCTTCTTGAGAAATCCGTTTCTTCTCCTTCAGCCATTTGGTGTTAAAAAAACAAAGCTAGGTAAAAAAAAAAAAGAATCTACACCTAGCAAAACACTAAAAATGTCATGTCAATGTCATAACTTCTTACATATCTTTCAACTTGAACTGTTACGACTACTATTAACTTCTGCTAGCTGCTTCAGCGTCAAAACAGTCACGCTAGCCCACTGACCAATCACGTTGCATGTTATTGCTGAGCCAGCCACACGTTAATGCTCACGTACTTGTAGGCTACCTCGGTAGCTCTGGCACGTCAAAGAATACGCCCAACATGTCAAACTAAAAATCTGATTAGTTGAAGACTATGACAATCAACAATATCGTCCCCATTCACTTTAATCTGCAAAGGCTTCCTAGAGGGCCTCGGGCCTCTCTTCTTACCTAGAGACACAGAGGTGAAATCTGATTGGATAAAAGCTCTACTTAAAACAAACTGCACTGGAAGCAGAGCAGCTGAGGAAGACAGTAGCTGTGCAATGAGACAAATAATTAGAATACATGTAGTGTATTTGTGAAAAAATATAAAATAGATATCATTTTTGTGATTCTGTTTAAGCCAGCAGAGAATGCTTTGCTGGCCCTGACGGCCCACCACTGAGTTCCAGAAGATTCTGTGCTTGGACCAATCTTATTCACCTTATATATGCATCCTTTAGGCAATATTATCAGAATACACTGCATAAACTTTCATTGTTATGCAGATGACACTCAATTATATCTATAGATCAAGCCAGATGAAACCAACCAGCTCGCTAAACTTCAAGCATGTCTTAAGGACATAAAAACCTGGATGACCTGCAACTTCCTGATGTTAAACTCAGACAAAACTAAAGTTGTTCTATTAGGCCCAGAACACCTCGGAAATCAGTTATCTAATGATATAGTTTCTCTAGATGGCATTGCGCTGGCATCCAGCAGCACCGTAAAGACTCTCGGAGTTACCTTTGATCAGGATATGTCTTTTAACTCCCTCATGAAACAAACTTCAAGGACTATTTCACCTACGTAACGTTTAAAAAATCAGGCACATCCTGTCTCAAAGTGACTCAGAAAAATGAGTTCATGCATTTGTTACTTCTACTAGATTACTGCAATTCCTTATCACCAGGCTGCTCTAATAAGTCTCTTAAATCTCTCCAGTTGATCCAGAATGCTGCAGCTCATGTACTAACAAAAACTAAGAAAAGAGATCATATTACTCCTGTATTAGCTTCTCTGCACTGGCTCCCTGTAAAATCTAGAATAGAATTTAAAATCATTCTCCTCACCTACAGAGCCCTAATTGGTCAGACACCATCATATCTTAAGGAGCTTATAGTACCATATTACCCCACTAGAGAACTGCTCTCCTAGAATTCAGGGTTACTTGTGGTTCCTAGACTCTTAAAACGTAGGATGTGAACCAGAGCCTTCAGTTATCAAGCTCCTCTTCTGTGGAACCAGCTTCCAGTTTCAGTCCGGAGGGCAGACACACTCACCACATTTAAGAGTAGGCTTAAGACTTTCCAAAATAAATTGAATTGGAATGCAGATGATAATTGTTAATAAAGCTCAGCAAACATATTAAGGATGCAGCTTGTTTTTTTAAATAGACATGATATACATATGGGACCCATCACTGTGTCTTGTATCAGAAGGCGGGCTGGCCCTCCCTCTCTGTCAGGCGAGATCAACACTTTCATTGATTCATCTATAAAGTACTACTTCTAAAAGTACCACCTTATTTATTGTCACTCCTGTGCGTAAGACATTATACTCTTAACACTTGTTCTCAGGGCAGGCTTACATTATATACCCCTGTAGTAACAACTAATCTTGGAAAGACAGCCTTCAGATATTTGTCTGGAATAAATTACAGAGTAGACTGAAACTTGACACACTGATATCTATAGGACAAACCAACAACCTGGTTAGAGGTTCTTGTCACGGTCTTGATTTTTGTTTAAGTTGTTCCCTGCTGTATGTTCCCTGCTACCCAGTATGTATCCCTTTGGGGTTTTCCTAATATACCTGATCATGTTTTGTGTTTTGCCCGTTCTGTTTTTTTTCTTGGATTCTTTGTTCTACATGTTTTGACTCCCTTGCTCTGCAAGTTTTGTTTTGAACATTTTCTTGATTATTAAAATCATGGTTGATTATCCATCTGTTCCCCCGTGTCTCAGCGTTTGGGTCCATCCCCTGCTACCATTTTTACCTTAACCTTGACAGTTATATTGATTTTAGGTGCGATAGGGTGGATATTTCAGAAAGCTTTAATTTCTAACTTGTAATGTCAATATGTATTTCTAAAATTAGCTTTTTTATTTATATATTTTTATGTGGTTTTGATTTTTATTGTGTGTATTTATTGATGTATTTGTTTTGTACTCAATGTGACTTCCTGATTAAATAAAGTATATTAATATCCATTTGAAATAGTCTGAGTTGTATATTATGCTGGTGACAAAAACAACAAATATAGTTTGTGGTATCCAGACGTGTAGACACGTTTGATTCACTTCCACACATTGTACCGTGTGTTACAGTGCAGGAATCTCAACCTGGACAAATAACACCAACACTGTCTGCAAGACGACACCACTAAAGGTAAGTGATCATTTATAAATGAAAATACTGTTTAAAGTCAAATGTACAGCACTACATTATTTGTAGTAAATAGGCTCAACACGTGAAACAAGTTTAATTCCTCTGTTTATTAATATACTACTAAAAGCTTGCTCTGTCTCCTCTCAGGCCTTTGGTCGTCTGTCAGTGGAGCCAATGTGAAGAAAACAATATGAATCTCTGTTTGTGAATTGATTTGGTAGGCAAGTCTTTTTACTGACATAGGACATTGATCTATAATAAACATTTGAAATAAACAAACAGCATACAGGTCTTCGTCGTTGTTTGATATTATTATATTGCTCTGTATCTAAAGAGTCAGAGGTCTTGTCACTTAAAATAAAGCTTTAGTTTTTGTCTCTTTCAGCTAATATTTTAGAAAGTGCACTACTAGCCAAAACATGTCAACGGTCATATTCACAGACACAGGATATTTCATTTAACATTTGTATTACTTCAGGAATGATAATAACACTATTTTGGTATTCAAATAAAGTCGTTTGTGTTCATGAGACTTCATTTGAAGTAAAAGTGATCGATGTTTTGTTTGTGTTTGGAAGGGAAAAAGCCCCAAATGCTCCACATGCACTCTGTGACCGGAGTACGAGAGCAGACAACACATCATCGATCTGTTATTTTAACTCATCGTGAATTTGTTATTAATACTGTACGTCTCCAGTCAGTTCTAGGAAGCCACATCCCTCAGAAGCAATATTTACATTACACTAGATGCTTGGGAGTCAAAAAGTATTCTGAGTAATGATCCCAGTAGCTTTAAGGGATTAAAGGGACAGAAATGAAAGTACCATCGGACAACAGAGAGATGTGGTTACCATGAAAAACATCCGTATTTCACGAGTGAATTATTATTATTATTTTTTTATTTAAAGGGGACCATGTACAGTTTAAACATAAATGTCACCATTCGATGCACTGTACCCGACTGTAGCTTAAGCTAATTTGCATCTGCAGTCCCTTGGCAGGTCAAACAAGGACAAGACAATAACACAGTAAAAGGACAAGACATAATACAAAGACATACCATAAAGAACATACAAGACACCCACTACAACGCTACACACAAATAGCACATCGAAAATATTAGATTACGAAATCAAATAGTAAATGAGTGAGCAATCGCCATTTATAGCACACACACACACACACACACACACACACACGCATGAACACAGACTGTGCTAACCGCTTCAGAGCCTTAACACTGAAGTCGTCCTCCTGAAGCTCCTCTTGTTTGCAGAGCATTGCTACATCTTGCCTGATAGTGGGGTGAAGTATTTCATGTGCAGCTCATATACTACCTTTGAGAATGGAAAGAAGTGAAATCCCAGACATAAGGTAAACATCTGCTTCATGTCGACTGTAGTCTATAACGCAGACACTTCACCAATTGTGAATTTCTTAGTGACACTCTTATGACAACCATGGTAGCAGAGAATGCAGGTTTGTCTCTTTAGTGACCATTTTTGAAATCCACTTATCCGCACTAGTCTGAAATGTCTCTGTGAGCTCGGTGCTTTCATTCAATCACTTCTACAACATGAAGCGCGTGTCGTGCAGATTCCTCGAGGCACTGGGCGATGATGCAACGCTCCTCTGAAATGCATTTAGTGGAGAAAGCAAACTGAAGTGGTCCAGGAAACGGCAGCGCTGGGGTGACAGTTATTATGAGTGGCAGCGAACACATTTGCCGCCTGCTTGCGTCCTCTCATGTTAAGATGTGAGCTCCAGAATGAGACCTGGCAACTCCACCAGAGCTCAGCAGCCATTACCTCACTGCTTTTACATGGCTCTCAGAAGACAACCTCATTTCCCCACTAATGTTCAAACTAACGCTTTACTCATAAAAGGTTCGTTTTGGGATCAACCCTGAAATATGCATCATGAAAAATAGTACAGTAAAATGATCAGTGACATTGTTTGAATAGCTGCGACATGCATCTGTTGAGTACACTTTAGCTGTTTAGCCCACTTTTGATGAATTTGCATGAACACAAGAACATAAGCATTCCCCTGGACATCTATAATAAATGGAATAAAAAGAGGGTACTGTAAGACACACAGCAGCCAACGTCATTTTAGGCTTTTGGCCATCATTTCTAGCAACTACTTTATTTGGTGTAAGAGCCAACAGTGAGTGCACCCAAAAGCACTCATTGCAATACTCTGGCAGTATAAAAGGTCAAAGTGGAACTAGAAGAGTGTGTTAACTGTGATGAATGTTTACCAGGGACAGTTTGGATAATAACCTCACCATTCCGTTTGTTTCCTCTCTTCCACAGTTTGGCTAAACTCGGGCTTCGTTCCGATTCTCTGACTACTTGTATTTCATACCACGTCAAACTTATTTTTGATGATGTTGCCGACTTTCCAGATCCCGGCATTGAAATGATGGACAAGCTATGAAAATAAATATCTTTTCATTTCAAGAGCCAGTGCAAATACTACTGGTGTAATGGCCGATCACAACAGTGATATTTGACACAGCTGAAATAAAAAGGAGGTGAGCCATTCAATGCAGGAAAGAGAGAAAGTTGAATGTGTGCAGAATATGATATATAGATACTGTGAGGACTTTTAAACTGGTTATGAAAGAGTCTCAATTTACTGATGCCGCGACATGATCTATAAATAAACAAGGAAGAAGAGGCTACTTCTATATAATTATTCTTAATGCATCGGTGCCATCGGGTCAGATTCCACAAAAAAAAACAAATGAAATCATGCAGGTCCTCCAGAGACTCCAGCGGGGCCTCCAGCAGAGACCAGCCCACCACCAGAGACCTGCATTTGGAGCATTGACTGAGCTTCTTCTCGCTGCTCCGCTGTCCCAGTTGGGAGCCAACACCAAAACCACGCTGCTGGAGAACCAGGCCATATTACTGGGCCTGCTGGAGGGAAGGAAGGCACGGGAGAACCAGAACCGGGACAGAGCAGGGCAAACCCTGCTGCAGTACAATGAGAGGTTTTCTAAAGGGAATCTGCTGTTCAGAAACACAACTGCTTTTGTCCACAGGGACCGCGTCTAGTCTTGCGTCTACAATGAAAAAGTGAAACCAAACATCCACCATGATCCCTTAAATAATGAATAATGACTCATATAAGATGAATCAATCAATGACTTTGACAAGGATACATTGATGTTTCTCAATGTAGACTCACTCCCGTGCAGTTGGAAAGTAGCGTGACAACCTGTGCTATGACAAAGCATTTTATGATTAAGTGTCCCATCATCCCACTGTGACCTTTTATCACAAGTGGAGCAGCAGACACAGGGAGCAGAAGAGATACACACCAGGACATTCCTCCACCCAAACATTCAAACATGACACGCTGCAGGAGCGCCTCGCCCCGACGCCGCTCTGTGGAGCTGCTTGACGAGGGACATTTTCTTTTTGCCAAATGTGCTATTTTCCAGGAGGTTATGAATAGATGTACGTATACCTCCAAATGGGGAAAACAATAATTGATGGGTCTGGGTCCCGTAGCGCAGCGTGTCTGAGATCTGAGCCTGTGCTGGCCTCAGACACGGAACGCTAAAAGGAGACTAGCTCAATGCTGCTCATGTTTAATAGGTATCACATCAGCTTCAAAACACAAGGACAGACGGCCAAGAGAGAGTTTTTCCATCCCTGAGACTCCAGATCAATGAAGCCTGTGTACTTTCACTGTTTTATAAAAGCACAGCCTGTAAGAGAAACATGGAGACAATGTCTTTTGTCAAAGACGTGGTGTTCGGTGTAGAATGGCTGCTCAGTATTTAGTGCATGCCTTCGCATATCCAAATAGTTCAAAATACAAACCTCATAGACTTCATCACTTTGTTATATTTATTCAAGAGGAAATAATTCTGCATCACTGAGTGTTTACAGAGATCTAATGCAGATAAGTGCAGTAGGAATTTCAAATGAATGATGTCATCTAAATTGAAGCCTGCTGTTTCAATTGTATAATATAATAAATAGCTGTACTCTGAAAAGAGAGCTTGAAAAATATCTATTTGTGATGAGTGCAGATCATGAGGACTAATATGGTAATTGTGTTGTGTCTAATTGGCAAGGCTCAAAGATTCGCAAACTGTAAAATATGTGCTTCTTTCCTCTTTGTTTTACGCCGTGTTCCTCTATCTCGCCAACAGACAGAGACCGTTACGGAGAAGTGACACCATCCTGAGGAGGACAGCCGTCCCAGACAATAGGAGACTCGTCTCTGGGCATTGAAGTTGCAGGGTGTGAGGAGAGACCTGATTTCATGAAAGAAACCCATAAAAACAAAAGGAGGGCCTGACGCGCTGTCACATGTTTAATGACTTCTTGCTATTTGGAAAATAAAAGGAGGGCTCTGACGCGTGTAACATCTTATCTCCTTTGCTCTTTTCCTTTGTGATTTCTGTTGAATTTCCAAGACAAGCAAAGCCAGCGCCAGCGGAATTTGATGCAGCTTGGATGGGCCCTCTTGGGAAGCAGCACCCAAATAAGCCCTCCGAGGGCCCAAGGGGGAAGGGGAGGGAGACAAGGGAGAGGAAAGGGAGGAAGGAAAAGACGATCACATGAAGCTGTGAAAAGCTGTAATCTGGCCGTACGGAGATGTGATGAGATGTGGCGACGATATCCAAGATGTCAGAAAGACATTTCACTGTTGTGTTCTATTGGTCTGAGAGAATCAACGCTTTGAGAAGTAACCACCGTTCTATGAGAAATGACCAGCTTTTACAAAAGAGGAATCTTTCTGAGGTTACATTGGATTCTTATTTATTTGCACAAAACATATTTGTGTCTTGCACATACGAGTGTGCAGCCACCTGACACCAAAAACACAAAACACTTTTAAGATACATTATCTCCACAAATAAAATCTGGCACCCAAGGTTCCCCCCTAAAACACATCTGTCTTTTTATTACAATATGAGCAGAACTCCGTTTACTAAAAAGTGCAGCCCTCATCTTCGAGCAATAACACAGTGTTCCCCCAGGTTTACAGCTTTGGGAGGGGGGGGGGGGACACCGACACAAACACTTAAAGGAATCATGGTGTTGACTGGCAGAGAGACTCTATAAACGGCCTGTTTACGCCGTCTACATGTTCGACAGAACATTCCTGAAACCAAGAAGAAAACTGAAATAATGCCCTATTCATTCTCTGTATTTTATCTTTTTAATCCGGAACTCCGCCGTGAGCAGAGGAGACGCCCCCCTAATACAATGGTAGGGGAAACACCGACACATATTGCTCGTTACAAGATAAATCTCACCTGAATCACATGACAAAAAGGCTTTTCTCTTCAGGGAGACCGTTACAATAATAATCATGTGAACAAATCAATGAAGCAGATTTTTATTCCATGCATTCTTCTTCCTTATGAAAACCCGGCGCCTACATTACCCACAGTGCAACTCAACCCCCAACAGTTCAGTTGGTGATTGTGGTGCGTTACGCTGGTAGAGTCCTGCAGCAGAGATCAGGAGTCGACAGGTCTGGTAGGACCACCTCTTCACCCTCAGCTCCGTCTGGAGACACTAAAGGCTTACAAGGTTTACATACAACTTGTTTCACATGCAGTCGTACTCCCCAACACCTTTAAAGAGACTGATGTTCCCCTTTAAATAGGTCTGTTTCTCTAGTAGTGCACATGACTGACTGGTTCATAGTCATTAGCCCCACAGCCAGCCTGTGTGTGATGCTGCCCACACGGTTTCACTTGGATTACTGCAGTAACTCCTAACTAAGATCAATCCCACCGACAGTCCCTGTGCTACAACAGGCTGCTCATATCATGTGAAGAATATAGAGTAAAGTCATTGTTAAAGCAATACTTCACCCAAAAGAAATGACCATTCCTATATCAACCCGTGTTCCCTTTCATTATTGAACAAAATGTAGTTTTTCTATTTAGAAATAGTC
Organism: Leptoclinus maculatus; assembly: GCA_032191485.1. NCBI lineage: Eukaryota > Metazoa > Chordata > Actinopteri > Perciformes > Stichaeidae > Leptoclinus > Leptoclinus maculatus. The sequence continues at coordinate 17,668,636 of JAVDOI010000015.1, forward strand.
TCATTTATCAGTTGTATGCTCTGCACACATGCATATCCGCTCAAACATTATTATTTAAAACACTTCCGCACTGTAGGCGCACTACTCGTCCAAGTCTGTTTAGCCTGTTTTAGCAAAGATGCATGTGTTTGGGAATAAATGAGCATGCGTGAATGGGACTTTATCATACTGCACCAGTTATGAGCTCAAAAACAGATGTTTCATATAGTTTTGCTGCAGTTAAAAGAGGCCCCTCAGTTGACCGTGGAGGCATGAGACAACTCAAGGTATGGAGGGAGTCAAAGTGTTCCTTTAAGCAGGTGCAACCAAACATGCTATATGACATGTTCCATTAAAACGAAGATGAACATGAATACATTCACAGTTTGTTAAACTCACTAAACCAAACCAAACATGTTCCAATATGAACATGTCTGCATGTTTAACAGCTGGTATGAAGTGGTATAAATTACAGCATTGCCCCTCAGATGTTTCACTTGTTGTAACCACGCTGACTGTTTATATATGTTCTTTAATACTGGTGAACTTTTTAAATTAGGTTCAGAAGTTTAAAAAACAAAGGGTTGACTAAAGGTTATTATTTTGATGATTATATAATAATCTGATTATGTTCTAATCAGTGTTATTTACAAATATGACGAGAGAAAACACAAGTAAACCGACCAGATCATATAACACCAGTCTTATTGGAATACGTTAAATCTAAGCTTTCCTGTTGGCTTTATCTCATTTGAAGCATATTAAGCCACACTAAGCACTCCCCTGTGTGTGTGTGTGTGTGTGTGTGTGTGTGTCATGTGAAGACCCTCTGTGTTTACAGGGCCAGTGAGCAGCGATCCACAGCATAGCCATGGATACTGGTGCGGGGTCTTATGGGTGCTGCACACTGACCAGCAGGAAACAAACAGTGGGGCGTCACGCTGAAACCTCAGCTTTCTAATTGGCTGCTAATTAGCAAACGAGTCTGACCTGCTGCTTCTTGTTCTGCTGTGAGAACCCGAGGGCCCACACATCTTCATCGCCACTCCACTTGAAACTGTCCTTCACATTAATACATGACTCTGTAATAAATATCCTTCTAACATTTGCTAATTCAGTCGATTGTCGGAAATATGTGAATACTACAAATAATATTATACAGCAAAATAAATAGATAAAAACGATGTTTAGATCTGCATGTAAGGGTGCAAAATATTTCAAAGGCCCTGCTTGGAATACAGCATTTCAACAACTTCATTACTCCAAGTAATGCTCGAGTTTCTGGCTCTGCTTTCCTCTTCTGAAGCCAAAATTATAAAGAACAACATGCACATAGTTGTACGTGGAAGAATGTTGTGTATAACATTCTAGTGTTGAGTCCTCCGAGGCGGGCCAGCCAGAGAGGAGAAATGTTACGAGCCTCGATGTGTTCCAATGAATTCAGATATTTAAACAAAAAAAATCAGTCGACAACACGTTGAAATCAAAGGGGATCTCTGAGTCTGTAAGGTGTTTGAAGACACGCTCATCCGTCTTCGCCGCGCTCAACACAAACAGACAGAACGCCTGTTGTCACCTGATTTTTCACAGAAGACTTTTCTCCACAGAAAACGTTTGGATGTCTGTGATGGGGTGTAAAGTGCTGAATGTCTGGCCCGGCCTGCGTCTCAGCTGCACTTCTAACACATTCACATCATCATCCAAAGGCCCTCAAACCCATTGTTGACTTTACTGGACACCGCTTTGAATTCTGCACTCTTAAAAGTTCACTTTTTAAATACATTTGGCTCAAAAAAAGGTTTCTGAGCTTCACTCCGACTATGAAGTGGCTCAGGAGGTGTACACTGTAAAATGACCGACCTATATTATTTCGCATAAATTGTGGTTCGTCAGGACTTAGAAACATAAAGTATAAAATTAAGTTGTAGCAACAGCGTGTGTCTTGACCTTTAACTGTCGACTATAAAGTCATAAAGTTCTGTTCACGTGTCTTAAGTTCAGAATACTTAAATGACTAGTAACTACCTGAATTAATCAAGAATTGCAGTATTAATATGTGTTTATAAAGCATATATAACAGTCCCTAACCATTAGTGCATATCTAAATCATTATATATAAATGCATGAATAATGTACATCTAAATAAGTTCTTAATCATTTACTAACACTTTATAAAGGATCTTATTAATCATCTACAACTCCTTAATAATTGGCTTGTAATATATATAATACTTAATTTACAAATGGGAAATCCATCATTTATAAAGTATGAAAACACAATAATGAAACACATACTAGACAAGCTTATGAATCAAGAATAAAGCATTTATAACTGTTGTTATGAATTACATACAGAGTGTTAATAGGAACAATGCTTTATAAAGGATGAACTAAGTGTTTACTCATACTTTATGCTTCATAGCGTCTAGTTATTATATAAAGTGTTACCAAGTATTCTTTGGTCAACACAATGAGGAAACATTTTGAATGAACGTACATGTTCACAGACAACATATTTGTTTTTCTACAATATTTGCCTGCATCAGTAAACCATGTCAACATGTTTCATATGTCGTCTCTCAGCTCTTGGTTAGGGTCAGGGCAAGATGGTGCTAAGGTGTAAGACAACATGCGTTTACTTTATTGTGAAACTGAAACAACAATCTTAACCAATGTAGCTGAACTCCACCACAATGTGGCCGATCCACAGCTCCAGTGTCAAAGTGCTGCAATGAAACGCCAACAGCAGAGAGTCACTTTATATCAAAAAACACTGCCTGTGAAATGATGCACGGAGCAATTACATTCCTTTGAAAACATAACTGGTACAAAATCGTATATAAATGTGATTTGAAAGACACAGGGTTCGACCAATCAGAAACAGCAGAATTGCAACTTTGCCTATAAATAGAAACTGTAAATTTAAATGAATACTTCAACCTATTGATTTTAGTTGAGTTAACTGGAAAAGTTGTTTATAGGCCAGCCCAACTTGTGAAAATTTAATTTTGGTCAAACTCAAAAGCAAATCTTCTGCTTTTGAAACTTAAGAAATGTTTCATACTTTTTAAATTCCATTAGTTAAATTTGTTGCCTTTAAGTTGAAAGTGTTCTCAACTTGTGTGAAAGTGATGTACCGGCTATATCCAGGATCAAACGTCTGTAAAGTTCCCCCACTGTACTGGAGCTTCTCAGCAGATATTCAAACGTACAAATGTCCTAAGCTGCCATGTCACAATGTGATCTCTGCTGCTGTAGGTTCTGGGACAATGGAAGTGAAAAGCAACAGTTGTGTCTTTGATTAATGTGCCCGCACTGTGTTTATTTTCTCTCATTCTGCATAACCAAATAAACAGCATCGCTCCACTTCATGAGTACTCAAAATAAATGTACAATCCCAACAGTGAGGCTGGATTCAGTGCTTAGTGAGTACGTGCTGTAGCTCTATGTCAGAGAGGAAGCCAGCTGAACAATTGCTCCATCCTGGTCTCTCTTTACCACTCACACACCTGTCAATCAACTTTTAGGAATAAAAAATATATATTTTAGAAAACAAACCCTCTTAAACAAAATGATCACGATGATGTTAATGACCATTGAGCTTCATGGCTGGTTGCTCTGGAGCAATCATAAGGTTCTTCTCACAAGATGAGAAGTCATATTTATTCCCACTATCAGCTCATACTTTTTACCTGGAAAGATTGTCGTCTTCGTGACATGGTAATAAAGCTGTGTTGAAGCTTTATGATTCATTCACTCACATTTCTCTCCGTCTCTCTCACTCCTCCAGCTTCGCTAGCAGTCGATTGTGGACGTTCACTCTTTTTTGTTACACCAAACAAGATGTTGCCACGATCTCCATCAGCCAATCGAGTTGCTGCTGCTTTAGATTTCTTCTGCTGTCATTTTAGGTGGAATCGTCACCTCTCATCAAACCCATTGCCCAGGTTGAGCTCATCAGAAGTCTCCTCAGCACATCCAGATCTTCGTCTCATCACCACCAGTGTGTAGACTCCTTACGAGGGTTTCCTGTTCTCGTGGTTTAACATATATGACAACACAATGGGGTCGATGCTCAAATGTCATTCTCATCCTTTTGATCACGTCATTATGAATAATTGCTCTCTCCTGTTTGAAATGTAATACTTCCACTTGTTTAGCTGTCCAGATGTTGCTCATTTTACACAGACAACAAACTGTTTTCTTACTTCTACAGAAAGGGAATTATTACTGCTTGTTTTGAGGACGTTTAGATTGGCTTTGAAAATAAAAACACACTAAGATAAGTGTGATAACACACTCATGAGATACGTTAGGTGCTTCCCTGTGGTAGTATATAGGTAAGTCATCACCCCAATGCCACATCTGAACACGGGTAACAAACAGGACAAAACCAAGGCAACAGGAAGATCTAGACTCATCTTCGTCAGGAGACAAATAAATGTGGTGAGTTACACGTTTGAATACCACAAAGAACTCAATTTAATACCCGTTTCATAATAATAAAAGTGTGATGAAAAAGCAGTCAGGATAGATAATATGGCCTAGATTATTAGTCCCATCACATTTTTCAGTTCTTCCTGCCACCATATAACAATATCTCCTTTTGAATAATAATGAATGAATTAAATGAGCAGAACCTGGACCTGTGAAGCAGCAGGTAATGAATGGGTTAACTAATGAAAAATGATTAAACCTTATTTGCGGTATCACTGAAATGAACTGTTGCCCAATCTGAGTTCATAGCCACAGGAGTGAACACGCCTGCTGTGGTACAACCACAGTGTTAGACTGTGGGTGAGTGACCTCCAGGGACCAACATTACAACCTGTGGCAGACACACACTTTCACTTTATAGTGAAGGCTCCTTAACAGCTGTGGGCCTTTGAGGAAACCGCATTTAAGGCTTTCCCCGACTCTTTTCAAAACCTGTATTGAAGTTGCCATCGTTAGCTGTCATTGTAGTGAAAAGCATGCAGGCTTTATGAAGGCATACAACCCCGCTTAAAATGTGTGACCTCTAGCTAAAGCAAGAGAGGGATGAAAGAGGAGAAGAATAGAGTTCAGAAATCACCATAGTGACGTGTGTTTATCACCGTTTCACAGCCTTAATACACACTGTTCCCGCAGCTCATCGTGACACTTGTGTTTTGATGGAGTACACCGAAGCCTGCTGCCCGGGTAATCCCAGATTTCCTATGGCACAGCTCTGAGCTTAGCAGAGGGCTTGACTAATAGCTTTCTTTTCAAATGATCGCTTTGCTACACGACTTCAGAAGAAGGCAGCGAGCGTGAAATTCAATTATGGCGCGCACGCTCCGCAGCCCCGTCCAGAGCTGTCCACTTTAATCCCTCGTTTGCCCTCAAGGATTCTCAACCTCTTTCAGCTGGACCTCTTCTCCCACTTCTCTCCTGCACTCCTCCATTCATGTTGGCCCACTGCATGCCTGTACATCGCGGCCTGCTCCCACCCTGCGTATTCTACCCTCCCTGACCTCGCGCTAGTACATCCCTCTTACTCCTTCCCTCCGAAGCCTTCTTCACTTATTGGTTCAATGTAAAAGAGAAATTATACTTCCCCAGAAACACGACAGCATCAGTTATATGTGCAACAGTCTGAATATGAATCTGAAATGGCTGAAAAACATTTTTCTCCCACCGGCAGCCCCGAGAAGGAAATCTTAAGGTAAATGATGCAACAGTGGCTGATTTTAAAATGACCACTGAATACTTTTATTTGGTGTACCCTTCATCAGGATTATGTGCTGGTCGCCCTCCCTCCCTCTGATCTGCTCTGTCTGTATTTTGGTCTGAGAGGAAGCGGGGGTGTCAAACCACATACTACACCCCCAGGCCCCATTATCCATAACCTCTGACATACTTCGGTCACTATGCATTCCTAACATCCCTAACAGTCCGAGTGACAGTGGGACAGAGGGAATGTTTTAAACTGACACAAGCAGTAAACACATGCAGCTGATCTTCATCAGGAAGACCCCAGTTAACATCTAAAGCCACTGAGCAGCCGTCAAAACACAGGTGCGTCAAAACCCCAAACTGGGTCTGATTACAAACACATGGGGTTCACGTTGTAAAGCCAACGTGGAGTAGATCAGGGGTCTTTAGAACCGTTGCGTACGCACAACGCGGGGCCTGAAAGTAGCGTACGCCACTTCCCACGCAAACGTTGTGATCTATAAAAACAAACTTGACAGGAGAATGTGATCACCTGTACGGAAACTTTGACCCATGCGTAACACTTTGGAGACACAGGAGGTGAGGTGGTGAATTGAAGCTAGACTGTAGAAATTAATTGTAATTTCCCTTCATATCGCATGTTACTAGCAATTATATATTTTCTTTATCATAAACAAGCAACTAATACAAGCACAAATGTTTGTGCTTGTACTAGTGAGTCATAACTGTAAGCACATTTCAATTGTTAAAGATATGAACCAAATCAAATTTCGCTTAATATTTTATCAGCGCTGTCTGCACCGCAGAGGAGAGCGCGAACTACTGACACTCGTGGTCATCTGTGGAGCAGCTGATGAAATCATCATCATCTATTAGAGGATTATTTCTCTGTTGTGCGGTTGTTTAGCGCTAGTTGACAGTATTTTACAATGTGCATATATCACCAATTATGATTTTAGTTTTGTGACCAAATCAATAAATAAATTGTTGTTGACCTATCAAACTTCACCGATTGTCGCCATCATTTTGGAAGCAATCACTTCCTCTCGGTAGTCTCCGTGAGTCCCGTAAAGACCCACTGATCAGCAGCTCATTAACATTCATAAGGTGCTCTGCATTGACCATATATGGCTGAATGTGGGTGTGTAGAGGGCCGGATGTGAGGCTGAACCAGCTCTGCACATTTACAGGTTGATTTGGGATTTTTAAAAGGAAACAGCGCACTAGCAGGCGCACGCAGGGTTTTACAAATCTGAATACGTTTTGGCGTTCGAGCATTTCCTCCTTTGAACGTACGCAAACATTTAGTGTGCATCCTACGCACCGTTTTATAAATGAGATCCCAGGACCGCTTACTTATCCACTGAGAAATGTGGGGTTGAGTGGCAGCGATGTGCTCAGCAAAATGTGTGAACTGGTAGTTCCATTAGCTGCTAGCTGCTAGCCATACACACTCTCCAAAATGCTAAAATTGATGAAAATAATTTTCCCCAAATGTGTCTCTGGTCGCAGATTAGCGACTGAGAGGTAGCGATGCACTGAGCTGTGTTATCACTAGAGGCCCCTACTGTCCAGGGGCCAGTTAAAAGTAGTGAGTGAGGAGTCAGCAGGCAGTTAATGAAGGTATAAAAAAGGCAATAAAAGGTGTTCTGAGAAAGAATGAGTCATTGCAACCATGAGAGGTCCTTGACCATTCAACCATAACTGGACACACACATATATAATGCAGTTTGCTGCAGAAGAATGAGAGATGAGCCATGGACAGAAACAGAGGTGCACACTCAGTCACCCACTCACATGTGCGATTGCATGATTCTCCAGGCGGAGAGACAAATTAAGTTAAGAGTATTAAAATCAGTACCCATATTTACAGCTTGCACATAAACATCAGTAAACACTACAGCAGTAGCATTTTGTAAAATTGAAAATATTATTTGGTAAATAAAGCATTCATCTCACCTTTGCTTGGTCAGGTATGTTTTCTGTAGTAAATACATCTCATGAGCTGGTAAAGTAACAGCGATATGAAACAAAAAGTCAGCCAGGGAGATGCAGTTCACAACTAGCTCTTGGAGTCAACGTCAGCTAGCTACAGCTGATAAAAGCTATGCATGATGGAAAGATTGACAGGCGTAGCAACAGTAGCTTAGGACGCAGGCCTTAGCAAACGGTCAGCAGTTATCACACTGAAATCTTAGTGAAACCTCTCCGGCCTCACTTTTCCTCCCCCTCCTCTGCCCCCCTCATTTCTAGAGCAAGATGTGGCTCATGGTCAAAGACTAGACGTGCTGTGGACTCGCGGCCTGAAGTCTGAAGGGGCAAGGTTTGAGGTGGGCCAACGGCACACGGACTGAGAAGCCAGGACCGCCAAGAAGTGCAGGGGAGGTTTCCTGCCCCAGATCCTGGGCTGGGAACATAGTATCCCACATCCCTCTCCCATCGTTAGACCCCCTAGAGGACGAGAGACAGAGGGGGAAATCACACTGTGTTCCTACACTCAAAATACCTCTACTGCTGAATTTTATGTCTCCTTCCTCTCTGTCCAAATCTGACCCCTGGCTCTGTGTCTTGGTCATTGCCTTGGACTCTCACTCTCACTTCACTCCCTCCCTTGGCTGTGACACAGTGTCCATTTATTTCCTGTCCTCTATGTGTGGGAGTGTGTATGTGTGAGTCTCAGAGGGGTCTACTGGAAGCAGCAGTTGTGGTCTGGCCTGTGGTCAGGAACTGATTCACTGATTTGCAAAGCGTAATGACATAATACTATGATTTGTGCTACAAATTGTTAAACTGCAATAATGTTCCTCAGAGTCATTAATTTTGATATATGTCTCAATCTGAGGTTATGGTGTCTGTAGACTGCAACATTCAGCTGAAGCCAAGAGCCAAAAAGACTTCATCCCAGTCAAGAGCCGATTCTATAATTTGTCCAATATAATTACATGAGAGACAACATATCCCATAGATCACAGGCCTCCACTGAGCCATTTCACACAAATCTGAAAAAGACAGAAAAGTATTAAGACACTCTACGGTTGATAAGGGACATGATTATTCCCTTATCAGATCTGCTGCTGATGAATGTATGAGAAATCCCATGATTGTGTCATGAGGGCCGAGAGACTGGGGACCCACAAATCAGTTCTGAGGATCAGACCTCTAAATCCATTATGATGTCCAGCGTCGCCACGTGAACTTTCACACTGTCTTGGCTCTAGAAGTCTTGGGCCATCCAATTATCTTGCTTAAGTGACGGCCAGTAATGATAAATAAATTAAAAAAAACAAAAAACAAAATGCTTCTGGGTTGAAGCCAAAATGAGTGGCCCAGTGGCTGCTGGTGTGGGGGTGGAGGACAGTGGATGGAAATAGCCATCCATACTACGGGGAAAGCCCCTGTTCGGGGACGTTGACCGCAGGCCTGCCTGATGGACACACAGATGTAGTAGTGGCAGTTATTGTAGGACTGATGTTATGTGATGGGCCTTTTGGCAGCACTATGCAACATACTTTGTTTGGTTCCGTTTGTGGCCCAGAAGATGGGAAACTAGCTGAGTCCATGTTCTCCAGAGGTCCTGGGGGAGAGCAGGACCAGAGGGAGGAGATTCTGCAATAAATGGCATCTCGGCTTGGCATGACTGAGCAATGACATGCACCCCACGCAAGTCCTGCTCATGGGGACGGACTTTGTCTCAAAACAGAGGTCAGTGAAAGGCAACTTCTTGACAGAGTCATAGCTCATACAATTACATAAAGTCACGGTGGCACAGAATGGCTAATGGGACAAATAAACAACAGTAAACAAAGTGACATTCCATCACCTTCTATTAAACTGATGGAACATTTGAAGAATAAAGTAAAATAGAAAGGTTCACTAGTGTGCAGAGGTCCCACAGGTGAGTCTGCAATGACCACTGCTGTCATGTCAAAACAAATGAATACAAACCACAATCGTCTCCTGTCTGCACTGGCTCCATGCAGCTAAAATAAAGCTCAGCATGAGTCTGATCTTTATGCTTCATTCATTCATAACTCTCTCTCTCTCACTCCTCCTTAATCAGCTGGTTATGGATGTTCACTCTTTTGGTTAAACCAACCAATCTCCATCAGCCAATCCTCCAACCCATTCACTTCCAGTTATCATATCCAGTGCCTCATCAGAAGTCCTCTCTTCATCTCATCACCCCCACTAGACCAGTGGTTCTCAAACTTTTTCTGTCACGCCCCACTTTGGAGGAAGAAAAATGTTCATGCCCCAACAAAATGGTTCATGTTGAATTTTTATTGAAATAACATTTTGTGACTCCTCCATCTGTGCTTTTTCAAATAGAATAAAGAAAATTGCAATCACTTTCAAGTAAACCAGATTGCTCCATCAGACAAAAACTAATAAAATGTGCAACCACTTTGTTAGAACAATGCAAATAAAGTTCTATCTGTGCAAAAAATAACAAAAGTGTGTTTTCAAAAAGTGTGAAGCACTGCAACCACCAGAGGTCCTTGAGCATACAGTCATAAATGAGAACCAAAACTATTAAGCTGATGGGTCGAGTCGTACGCAAGATTAGCCGTGGACAGACACAGAAGACACACACACACACACATGATTGAACACATGATCTCCTGGTGGAGATAAATGATGACCATTGACACAAATTTACTTTGTCTAGCGTAATGCACAATTTAATATGGGTATTGCCCCTTTCCAGAAAAAAACAAACGTGTGACTGAATTTTCTTTCTGCATACAATCAAGATCACATTTGTTGAGATCTTTTCAACAATACCCAGATATCATTGTGATCACAGATCAAACCCACATATCCATGCCATGAAGTCACCCAGCAGCATGCTACTTTACAACGTCATGTGATAAAAACACATGTATTCTAATTATTTTTCTCATTGCACAGCTACTGTCTTCCTCAGTTGCTCTGCTTCCAGCCTGCAGCGCTGCTTCCAGTGCAGCTTGTTTTAAGGAGAGCTTTTATCCAATCAGATTCAGCCCTGTGTCTCTGGTTTGACATGTTGGGCGTATTCTTTGACGTGCCAGAGCTACCGAAGTAGTCTACAAGTACGTGAGCATTAACGTGCGCCTTGCTCAGCAAGAACGTGCGGCGTGATTGGTCAGTGGGCTAGCGTGACTGTTGTGATGCTGAAGCAGCTAGCAGAACTTAGTATTAGTCGTAACAGTTCAAGTTGAAAGATATGTAAGAAGTTATGACATTGACATGACATTTTGTGGCAGAGTTACTGGCAACGCCTTTCTGGAGAAGGACATTTCAGGGACAAATAGACATCGTAAGAAAGGGTCGACCAACCCCACAGCTAGCAGCCCTGACCCAGCCAGGAAAAGGATTCATACGAACGGTATTCCTGGCTGACAGCGTCGGAGAAGAGTTGCACATGTTCTGGCTAAGAATGCGTTTTATTTTGCGACTGAGCGTCTTGGTGTTTGGAGCTATGCTAACCTGAGGTGGCTAACCAAGGCAGCAACACAACAGGACACTTACAGTAAGAACAGCCTGATCTCTGAGAGTCTTTTTGAAACTTGCCTCTGGGATTGACGTCTCTGTAGCATTTTCCTCGTCGGCAAAGCATACAGCAATCCGGATCTGATCCACATATTTATATAAAAGTGTATATATATTTTTTTTTTTTGATTTTAAATGAAAACGAAAAAAGCAGGGTTGTCATATTTAGTTTGATTGTAAAAATACTTTATAGAAAAAAAACAGATTAAACTCATTAGCAAGACCAGCTGAGGTGGTGATGTCATCAAGTAAGCTGCTGTTCCAGTTGTCCGTACTGTGTTCTCTGGACTTGGAGTCAATTTACGTCAGCATTTTGACACCAAACACGGAGCTAAATTTAGCCTCCAAGAAAAACATAAAATTGTCCAAGAATTAAAAGGCCGACTGCAATCGCAGCAAAATACATTTACAAAAGCTACAGCCCAGTCATGCTTAAAGGTATATGAGCAGGTGAGCTCCGACCAGATACAGACTTTTAAAAATGTCAGTTTGTGAAGAAACACCATCGCAGACTGAGAACTAGCAGGCGATCTAACAACACAGCTAGCCGAAGAGACGAGCAGGTACTCGTCTTCTTCATTAGCTGTTGATGAAAGCACAGACAACACGGACACATCATCTATCCGTGTTTATCAGAGGCTGATCAGACCTGACCATCAGTGAGGAGCTCTTGGATGTAGCTGCCATGCACGGGACGATGACGGGGAGGAACATTAGTGATGCAGAGGTGATAAAAATAGCTTTGAACAAAGTTAATGTAATAACTTGTTCTTGATGATATTAGTCTTTGTTATTTTCTTTAAAAGTTTGGTCTTTGATAGAGTAATGTGGGTTTCCTAACCCTAAATTAAAATGATTTATGTTAGGAGGTGGTTCAACTGTAGTAGGACAGCACTGAAGGCCCAGGTATAAAATGCACGGCCCGTTTTTTACCAGTACTTGGATGTATGAAGTCGGACGACACAAGTGAACACAACTTAATTCAGGGATATGTATAACATGAGCACATTATCACCTAAAATAATAAAGTAGACCTTTAAATACTTGAATGATAAGGGGTCTCTGGAAACAATGAGCCCTTAGCCTAAAATGCTGTCTCTTATTTTTATTGAAAAAGGAAGTGTGTGAATACTGGCATACAACAGTATCATGTATTGTGATTCTTAGTTCCATCAGACAATAAAAAACAAACTTGCTTTAATGCATAATTGCATTCACTATTTCTGTGTGGCATGGAGCTGCACTGTATGCACAAGAACACCCGTTCCCATGGTAACCACATCTAGAATAGGTACTTTTTCATAATATGAGAACATGTTATCTGATAATTCCCACAGTCCCTCGTGTACAGATCCACCAGCTGCAGACAACGTATATAACTATAAGTGCAATAAACATGAACATGGTCAAAACGATGGAAAGCATGCTCATAACCCTAAAATATGAAGAGATATAACGGACGATGAAACATCTCTATCATCCTGAGAATGTTACAAGTATCAACACGATCAGTTCTATGATGCTCTGCGAGTTAAAGGAGAGAGAGCAGCCTTGTGCAGCTGGCAGCACCGTAAGCAAACATGGTGCCTTTCATTGAGCTATGAATCATAAGTAGGGGGAAGTTTGCAGACAGAATGTGAATGTGATGGTGTGGATATAGCTCCGGTCATGGCAGACTGTGTGGGAAACACAAAGAGGGGCAGGCCGAGTCACATGGGTCGTCCTGCTCCCAAAGACAGGACTCTCTCTCTCTTTCCCTCTCTCCCTGGTAGGCCCACCCTCACGTCTCCCTCTCTCTCACACACTCCTCCATTTATGCTTTAATGCATTCATACGAGTAAAGTACGACTTTGTTTCATGACACTTTATACTCTAATACATGTCATAGGGAAGTGCAGTAGTTTTTACTCCACTACATTTATTTGATAACTTGAATTACTATTTTATCTGAATTAAACGTGCATAAAAAAAACACACGAGGATTAAATATAATGCCTCGTTATAAGTTAAGCAACCAAAAAGCATAGAGCTTTGTAGAGTTGAAACGATTAATCAATCAGTCGCTTGGCGGAAATTGTTTTTCATGTAAAGACGTTTCATAATTCCAGCTTCACAAATAGTGTTGTTGTGCACTTTGAGGTTCCGGGTAATTATGACTATTTTCACATTTTTAACAAAGCAAACAATCAATCTCTTCATTCATTTGACATGTTTTACTATATTTTCTGTATTTCTTTAGAAGAAAAAACAACTAGCTGTTTGGTAAACCATAGACAAAGCAGCAGTACATTATACCGGTAAGTTAAATTACCAATCGTAAATGTCAGTGGGTTCCTCAATTTTGAATTATCCATCCAGCCTGTAGTTCTAAATGTTAATGAGTTATAAGACAGCTGAAGCGGCCTTGCAAGTGAACTTATTAAGGTCTTATAAATGTAAACCCTGTATTGATCATTTATACCGCTACAACTAACAGACCCTTTATAAAGCGTGACTTATTAGAAAGTGGTACTGCAAATGACTCTGTCCAGCTGATTACAAGCGACAGTATTCTTCAGCAGCAACCGGTCCCCTGACATACAATAAAGCTACATGTGATTATAGAGACCCCCACACCTCTCAAACAGAAACCAAACAAACTAAAGCATTTATGAAGCCGTTGGGTAAAAACAAAGTCCTTCTGGTCTCATTGCACCTGTTAACAAACCACTGGCACTGTTTTCTGAGGCCGACAGGAAAGGGTCTCTAAATAGCTTTCCCATGAGCCTTTGGTCTAAAATAAAATAGAAGGGGCTGGCAGGAGCCGCCCACGGCACTGCTGCGACCCTGTCATGGGAACCCTGCTAAACTGTCTGTGGAGATTTGAGCAGAATAAATGAACCAGCCGTCCCCGAGTATCTCTATTTACATCGCTAATGCAAATGCTCATTTATCTTTAGCAAACAACAAATACGGCTATTTCTATGTGTGTATATTTGTGTGTTTGCATGCGTGCCAGTGCTTGCACGCAGGTTCGACACGTGCTTGTGCATGTGGAGATGCCTTGTTGACTCGTCTCAGACGCCATGAGAGAGTGGAGGAATAAGCAAATCACATTAAAAAGTGTGGGAGAGAAGAGCCAATAAGAGCTGTAAACAAAAAAGGGCATGCTAGCCATTATCGCCAAAGTAAACACACGCACACGCAGCACGCCTCAACAAAAATATTTACATTAAACACCACACAAAAGACCATTTATTAAAAGAAAACAATAATGCTTCACAACTTACAAAGCTGAAGCATCTCTGAAAACCCAAACAGGCTGTATCCACCAAAGAAAAGTGAGGATTCCACAGAAATTAATCAGGTTTTTGGGGGGCGCTGAAGCAGAATCGGCTTAACTAAAGCACACCAACCAGCGGCGTTCACCTTTCTCTGCTTCATTCTCAGACTGCACTCTATTTTAGGGACCTCTGATGACTCCGTCTTGGCCACATCTCGATTTTTCCACTGTAGAAAAAAAACTAACTCAACACTGTTTGTCCAATGTGATAAAGCAAAGGGAGCGTTCACAATCTAAATTTGCATTCTTCAGAAGTGAATGGCTTTGTTAGCTGGAGTAAGACAGTTTGCTTCATCTGCCTCCCCCCGCTGCAGGGAGGCTGTTTACATGGGGACAGCTCAGAGATCCAGAGAGGAGACAACGCTCCTGGCTTCTCCCCACAAGAAAGGCCTCCGTGGGTGGGCAGCGTTTCACCCGCTGATGCTCCAAGATCATCCCCGAGACGCACAAGAAGAATAAAACTCTCAGAGGAATTGACAGATTTCATGCCAAATAGTCCATTTTATGACACAACCCCCCTCTCAGCTACATTATCTGGACTTTAGAGCCCGTCACTTTAAAGGGGAAAGTTGAAAAATGAACCGAGATTATCCTTAAAATAGCAACAGGAGGTCGCTGACAGAGGGAATCCCCTTCAATCTCGTCTGAGCAGTTTTGGGGAACTTTAGGGTGCAGGTCAAGACCAAGAGACCCGAGGTTAGTGGTGGGGCAACTCATCTGAGGGGTCACGGGTCTGACGGGGCTTCAGATTCTGTACTGCTCTCAGCTAACTGCACTTAAAGTCAACAACAACTCAAGATGAAGTGATTCCCAGAGCGTATTCCTAGATATAGAAGCTTAGGCAGGCAGATAGATAACTTGGTCCACCTTTGAGTGTGATGCACAACTTGTTTTTTGCCGTGTTCTTGGGTCCAACAAACATTTTATTTGAAGTCCAAAGCGTTACAATCTTCTAATATTAGTCCAGTTTTTTTTACCAAAAGTGGCCATGGATACCTGGCTGCACCCGAGAGACCTTAAAATCCAGCGCTTAGTCCTTTTTAAAAAGTGTGGTTCAGTCTGTACAGAGTGAGAGTGTAATCCCAATCAGCCACAATAAGCAGCACTCTAATGCAAGGACTTATGGGTATAAAGAGGCAGTTGTTGACACTTGATAGCCAGCAAAAAGTGGAGCGTTCAAAATGGGCTGTGGATAAAGCACAGCTAATCTGCATTCAGCCAGTTCCTCCTGTGTTTTGAACTGCTTACTTACTAAAAACAAAGCAGAAAATGATGATCAGACAAATAAGTTGTTAACTCTAATTACCGTAAGTTTTTAGTTCATTTAACATTTTGACAAACCTACACCCAAGTGCAAGATTTTCACTGTGGTTCTTGATTAAGACAAGATATATACACATTACATTAGACCAGGGGTCTCCAATAGGCGGACCGCGGTCCGGATCCGGACCCAGACGCTGTCCTATCCGGACGTATAACTGATGGATAATTGAGAAATATACATTTTGGTGGAGCGCTTCTATTTTAACCTGCACAGCTTTTCTAGCCTTTACGGCACTCGGTCAGCAGTCCAGGAAATACACCGACCAATCACATGCGTTGTAAATTATCTCACGTGATGCTACTCAGCCAATCGAATATGTGTATTCTGAAACGCATCGTGAGCCGAGTGAGATTTACACACAGACACGGGAGAGATGGGG
Organism: Leptoclinus maculatus; assembly: GCA_032191485.1. Classification (NCBI taxonomy): domain Eukaryota; kingdom Metazoa; phylum Chordata; class Actinopteri; order Perciformes; family Stichaeidae; genus Leptoclinus; species Leptoclinus maculatus. The sequence goes on from JAVDOI010000015.1 coordinate 17,684,869, forward strand.
AGATAGAGAGCAGTGGGAGAAATAAGTCGGAGAATCAATTTCACATGGGGTGCTGTAAAAAGAGAGAAGTGGACCACGAAAACAGAGCTTTTAATAAGGAATGGACGGACTCTTATTTGTTCATTCTTCCTGCTGGCGTAACTAAACCACTCTCTCATATGTTCAGATACCGTGGTCATTATTCAAAGCACCAATGTGAAACGCCACTACGAGACCAAACAGAAATCTTTAGACCAAACATACCCACTCCAATCTGAACTGAGGGCAAGATGTTGAGATGTGTAGAGATTGTTTATTATAAAGTTGACTGAGACCGTTATGATGTGAAATGGATCCAACAAAGGAGAAGAAAAAAGTTAACTCCAGCCACACTTTCCTTTTTTAATTTTTCTAAAATCAAGCACTTTCTTTTAAGATGAGAGCTTTTAAAAAATTCATTTTGTGTATTTTATTTTTAGATGGAGCCCTTATTTTACTTGAAATGAGAAGAACATTCATTTATGTATTATTTATAATCCATCCAGTTAAATTTTAAAACTGAGAATAATAATTGTTAAAATATAATTGATGTGTACTTTCTTTATTTGATTTGACAGTTGTTGACTACTACTAGGCTTCTTGAATATATATATAAAAACAAAGCAGTTCACTTACCAAATGCTGTTCACTGAAAGAAAAACTCCATCCTCCTTTCTTTGATGACAAAGAGTTTAATCCCACAAAAAACAAAACTAGGTAAAAAAGAAAATAATCTACACCAAGCAAAATGCTAAAAATGTCATAATTTCTTCCATATCTTTCAATTTGAACTCTTATTACTCCAACTAAACTCTGCTGGCTACCTTAAGTTTCGTTTCACAATAGTCACGTGCTCGCCCACTGACCAATCACAGCGCACGCTGCACCTTACTGCAGAGTTGCACGTTAATGCTGACGTACTTGTAGGCTAGCTAGAAGGCTCTGGCACGTCAAAGAATACGCCCAACATGTCAAACTAAAGATCTGATTGGTTGAAGACTATGACAATCAACAATATCGTCCCCATTCACTTAAACTGCAAAGGGATTCACTTGTAAATATAATGTTTTCTATGCTCATGTAGGACAGTGGTTCTCAGCTGGTCTGGCTGTGGGACCCACCATCATCCCTTAATGACAAGTCGCGACTGATCCGTCTCTTTAGGAGACTGTCTTATGATTTTACTTTCACAACCCAAACGTTAAACGTACTGCTCTGCAATCTCTTTTCTCGTCTCAGCCCCCTGTGTCACGGTGTGTGGTACTCTGCTGTTAAGTTTCGTTTCACTTTAGTCACATGCTCGCCCACTGACCAATCACAGCACACCCTGCACTTCGCGGCAGAGCTGCACATGGACATGTAATGATGACGTAGGTGTAGGCCAGCAAGTATGGGGGTAGCGGCTGCTGACACTCAAAGAATACGCCCAACATGTCAAACTAAAGATCTGATTGGTTGAACACTATGACAATCAACAATATCGTCCCCATTCACTTAAACTGCACATGGAAGCACTTTTGAGTCTGCAGGCCTCGGGCCTCTCTTCTTACCGAGAGACACAGAGGTGAAATCTGATTGGATAAAAGCTCTACTTAAAACAAGCTGCACTGGAAGCAGAGCAACTGAGGAAGACAGTAGCTGTGCAATGAGAAAATAAGATAATCCGAAAAATATTTTTATAAATTATAATACATGTAGTATATGTATATGTAGTATATAGAAAAATTATTTAATTGTAAAATAGCTATAACTTTGTTATTCTGTTTAGGCCAGCAGGCTTTGCTGGCCCTGACGGCCCACCACTGGTTAACCGCATGTTACAACGTTAACGCGATCATTCCACAACAATAACCGCATGTTACAACGTTAATGCGATCATTCCACAACAATAACCGCATGTTACAACGTTAACGCGATCATTCCACAACAATAACCGCATGTTACAACGTTAACGTGATCATTCCACAACAATAACCGCATGTTACAACGTTAACGCGACCGCTCCACAACGTTAACCGCGTCTGTTATTTACTAATCTGGCATCATATTTCTTTTAACTCAGCATTTTATTATTTAACTAACTATATTGTTTACTTATGTTTTTGACTCCATAGCTGTAACACCACAGAAGGCCACACAAAGTCATGTTGAACTCAAGTTACGTTGCCTGAAATCAGATTTATTTTTACTGACTCCCTCTGCTACCAAGATCCGTTACACCGGGATAAATAACAACAACATCAACACTTTGCATGCAGAGAGGATCACCTGCCAGTACAGTGTCTTATCTCCCTGTACAGCCTCACTCTGACTAAGCTTAACTTCTGCATAACTTTATCTTTCAACAGGAAATTTATGGGCATCAAACTGAAACACTTTGTTCCACACTCAGCCTCCTGTCTCTGTTTTCTCCCACAGCCTAGAGGAGGTACAAGAAGCAGCTCTTTATTCTACCATCTGAACTTCATTACTCTGCCTGTTCATGACCAGGTACATCTTACTCTTTTTTGTATATAATTCATGGGTCACAAAGTCAGGCTTGAACCAAGACATGCATACATATTTTTCCCTGAACAAGAATGTTCCACAGCTACTTCTTGGAATGGGTTCTGTATTAGCCCCCAACTGTTAAATATTGAGAAATCACTTGCATTTTATATCCCCACAGGACACCAATCAATCCCATTTACAAGCTTGTACATTATGCTCCTCCAAGCTCAATGAAATACAAAAAAGGTATCTACCTATCCATCAATCCCCACAGCAAGTGTGCACACTTTCCCATGATAAGGGGAGAAAGTTATCCCTTTAAGTATTAATAAATTATATATATATATAATTAGTGGGGAAATTTGTTCTCTGCATTTGACCCATCCCTAGTATATAGAGAGCAGTGGGCTGCCCCTGAGAAGCACCCGGGGAGCAGTGTCTTGCTCAGGGACACTTCGACACAGGACACGTAGTAGGCAAGGATCAAACCACCGACCTTGCGGTTACCGGACGACCCTCTCTACCCAGTGAGCCACGATCGCCCCCGTATAGTAAAAAGTTATAATGTTCTTAATGTTTGGACATGATTTATTCTGTATGTGAAAGAAGCAGTTGAAGCTTCCATATATGGAGTTATAAAGGCAATTACATAGGCAAATCTTTACCCTTCAAAAGAAAGGTAAAGATTGGTAAATCATACTCTCAATCCATCACCTACCACTCACTCATTCTTTAATCCCTTCCACCCATTCTTCTATGATTCCCTCTGGAAATACTGTGCACATGGGCATCACTGACAGCACAGCCCTCCTCTCCATCATAGGTCAAGCAATTCACCCCGAGCAGAGGAATTAAAGAAAGTAGAGATACCTTCAGATGATAATCCCCTTTAAGATTCGGAGATGCTGTGATCTCATGACATGCACTGGCCGTTTTTTCAAAATGTGTTATTTGAAAGAATCTCCCGATCTAGCTGTATGGCTTGGTACATAGCTTTGGGAGCAGCAGTGTGACCTCAGTTTGACCTCTGTGTTCACCTTTGACCCTGAGGAAGTTGTAAACTGAGTAATCTGCTGTCAGTAAAAGGCAATAACTGTTCTGAGGTCATGAAACGATGCTGGTGTAAGATCCAAAGTGCCTCTAAACTGAAAACATCACAGTGTCATGGGATGAGGTAAGATTGGGTGGTCGTACAGGGTGTGTCGGGTGAAGGGACCTCTGATGACTCCGTCTTGCTGCTTATCTGTGAGGCTTTTTTCCAGGAAAATATTTAAAAAACGCTAACATGAAAATACATGAACAGAAACCAGAGGGATGTTTGAGTGACACTAGTTTCATGTTGCAGGTCTCCTGACACACGGGGCTGTTTGGAAATAAGCTCCACGCTGCCGAGACTTTGACAGTAAAAAGAAACGGCGAGCCTCCCTGTGACAGGCTGTAATAAATGTCACAACCTTGAACTCTTTCTCATACAGACAAAAGGCACACCATCGAGCAGGTAACGCACCCAGTAGGTCTGCAACATTGACATGTACAATGGTATTTTGGGAGGGAACTTTTATGGGGTGGAAAAAAGTACAAAGTCACTTTTCATGAGGGCTAGTAATGTTTAAATCCCTGCAAACTAGCCATAAAAACATCAATATGAGATGTTACAAGAGTGTCTCATATAGTGTTATATTCTATTTCAGAATATATGGGACAGAATGTAAAAACTAATTGCTCTGGTACCTTCAGTGGTCACTAGGGGAAAACAAGATAACCTGTGGGTTATAAAGATGTTTCCAGTGAGAGTCAGGGTTTTATTTAAGTATAAAATGAGAGCATTTTAAAACAGTGAGCTCATGATGGAGCAACTGCAAGCTGACAGGTAGTTAAATCAGTTACAGCTCACATTGTACAAAACAAAAGCAACATTTGACCAGCGACAGACATTTTAGTCTGGCAAAAGCATCTGCTGGAAAATCTGATACATCTTGGATGACACAGTAAATATTAAGTGTATGGCATGATCCTCCATACACCTTTTAAAAGAAGATGTTGCTCATATCTCAAATTAGCAACTTATTTTAAGGAAGGAATTTGATGATGTTTCGACAACAATTTTAAAGCTACATTTTGATGTCTGAACAAAGAGTAGAATTATCAGCCATCTATTATACAGCCTAGAAATCACATCTGTCTCAAACTAATGGTTGCCCCTGGCACAGCATAGTGAGCAAAGCTTTTTGGATGGCTTTGCCGGGATACTTCACAACATCATTCACAAATCATTTAAAACAGAGGGGTGATGCACTAAGTGGGTAGCTGGCCCACTGTGCCTGTCTGACTTGATTATAATTCATTCAAAGTTAACTTATTCGTTAACTTATTCGTCTTCATCTTGTCTCAGCACTCTGTTTAAATCCAAGATACTTTCCCCCTGGGCTTTGTTCACGGGGCTGCGTTGGGATGGGGTGAGATGATCAGATATGAGGAGATCCAGTTTACACACATTCATCTTAAGGTTTATAAGATGCCAAAACACAACACAGTAACATTCTGTGAAGCTATTTCTGTGATAATCATTTCATCCTCCGTCTCACCAGTCGAGAGCTAAACAGTAGATACAGCTTTAATGTTACAAAGTGATCTACTATGAACGATTGCTTGTGTTATTGACCATCACAGAGCATCGCAGGTGATGCATTGTGCCCATCGTTCAGATGTAGCTCTCTCTCTTTTTAATGCAGTATTTTGTAGGTCTGAGGGAGGCTATAGCAGTTATTGGAATTGTAGACACATAATCTAAATAAATAAACTAAAATGGGTCTCTATGTCCATCTGTCTATCTGTCTGTCCGTCTGTCTGTGTGTCTGTCTGTGTATCTATCTGTCTGTCTGTCTGTCATTACATTTTCTCAATCACATCTGATCAACTTCACAAGACAGCCCAAGAAAGTGCAGTGTTGAGCGCGAGCCCTGCACTAATATGAGAATAATGGTTTTTTTCAAAGCAAGACAAACGTTACACAAAAGTTAGTTACAGTTATTAGTGCTCTTACAAAATGTTGGCTGCAGAATTCAGAAAAAACTGATTTCCAAAATTTCCAACACTGCAACAACATTAATGCTTGGCAGCTTACCTTCCGTAGACCTCTTCATGTGAGTTTTTGCACCTAAATAACACATTTACTCTAGCATTGCTAAGTGATGCAACTTAGTCATGGCAGGTGTGTTGTTGAGGACCCAAGGAAGCACAGCAACACAATCAACCCCTTCTGATCAGGCACGTCTTGAACGCTAGTACTGGTAATACAAATGTACTGAAATCAAATTGTTCCCATGTCAATAATTCACATCTAAGACACACAGCTATTAAACAAATGGGAGGCTGACAGAAATCCTACCTGTTCACTGGTTGTCACTTGGCATTCCTGTTTTAAGCCACAGCCTGGTGTCCTCCACCTGTTAAAGAGATATGATTATAATGACATGACAAACACTCAGCACACCTGTAACCTAATATTAGGTACACCTGTAATCTAATGCAATCCAATACAGATGTTCAGTCATGACGTCGACTTTTACGATGCCTTTAATGGTTTATGATGCCTCAGTTCTTGTTGCTACCGTCATAGAGGTGTTTATTAATTTACACGTTGAAGCATTGAAGTCATGCTGTTAGTGATATTGGTGTGATTGCATTATATTGAGAGATGCATTGACGATTTTGTCCTTTGTGTAAAAAGGAAGGACGAACAAAAAACACCTCAATATAATATACCCGGTAGTCCAGTACAACAGTACTTTTAAAGGTGCTATGTATAAGAAAGGGAGAATTTCTATTGCCTCTGTATATCTGTATTCTATAAATATTAACTTCATTTAGAACAATCAGGAGGTGCTACATCACAATTTCTAGTAGGAATATTGATAACAGATGAAAAACTTGTAAACCTATTAGAAATTATTTAAAATCTACAGGGATTTGGACAGTTATTAAAATGTATTAACGTACAATGCACACAATTAATATGCTCTCCTCAAGCCACAAGACTCCATTGCTAAACATAAGCATTTTACCTCATTGATTGTAAAACACACTTCATTCAAACTCGACCGAAACTTTATAAAACTCATCAAACATGTCTTGGTTAGTCGTTCCACTGTTCCAACAATGAGGAACTCTGGTTTTGTTTGTCAGACATTACTCCACTATCTATACATAGATAGTAGTTCTTTGCTACGATATGAATGCTGCAGATCTCACCTTTAACTATGACCTCAGTACTAAACACATGATGGAATGTATAAGCATTTCAAAACAAACCTGAAATTTGGAAACTTGGTAAAGTAGAATTTATGGTAGAGCCGTTATGTTGTATTGAATAGCTAAGATAGCACAGTGGTACCTAAGAAAGTGGCCACTGAGTGTTTAATAATTAACATAAACCATGCTGTATTCTGTGGCAGCATGTTCTATGTGCAAAATTGTGATTGACAACTGCCGGGAGGAGAGGTAGGAGAGCCGAGATGGAAGCTAAGCTAACCCAGCTAGGATCTGAGGCTACTCCACTACCCAGCATGCTCCTGGCTGTCTGATGCCCGGTCGCAGAAAAATAAGATGGATGAAAGCAGCAGGAGGTCAGAGACTGTTGAGCCCACATCTTCACAGAGACCTGAATCCATCGTTCATCCGGATCAAGCTGAACTTGACAGGTGGACATCAGGACCGAGAGCAGGACTCTGGTGGACCAGAGGAGGAGGACTCTGTGTTCATATCATGATGCTTGGTGCTCAAACAGTCAGAGTTGATGGACAATGTTTTCCTCATGTTGAGTTTGTAATGTGAAGATGTCGGCTATATTATCTGCCCAGAGAATAGCTTTTGTTGCTGCTGTTCACATTCCATATGAAGCAAATTAAAAAAATGCACTACAGGAATGTACTACTGTTTTTGTGTCGTTTGTCATGTGTTTGTTGTGTTGAAAATAGGTTACAACTGCATTTCGTTGTGCATTCCTGTGTTGCATAATGACAATAAATGATTCTTGAATCCTTGAATCAGCATCAACAACTTCATCTTCAACCTCATCTCTCATCATCAACATCACTGTTCTCCATCAGAAGTGGTGGATGGGGATTTGAAAAAGGCCTGCATGTGTTTAGGTTCTGCCTTTGATTGACAGAGCATCAAAGCACAACCCCTGAAAGCTCCAACTATCCCAGCGGATCATGATGCTTGGCGGGGCAACAAACTGCCAAGTAAACATGCATGTAATCAAGCAGCCAATAAATACACCAGACTAGCACGACAAGAATGTTCACACAGCTAATGTGGATCCCACAGAGTGCCAACAGTTCTGCCAGTCCCAGTGGGATCTGAGAAAGGGTACAATAGGGAAATGACCGTGTTCCAGTTAATTGAAGTCTTGATTTCTGCACTTAGAGCCAAAACCCTGAGCTTATTACACAACCATGTGGATCCAACGTCTGAAGCTGGAGCAGAGTGATATCACACAATCAAAGAGAGGAAACAAAAGAAGGTCCTGCCAGCTAGAGTTCAGCTTGTTTGCAGAGGCATGAACCCTAACCCTAACCCTTTGCAAGCCATCTGATTTGACTATCTTGCACAAGCAAACACACACACACACTCTGAACATGCATATTATTTTATGTATCTTGGAAGACTGAACAAGAGGTCAACAGATATGGATCCTTCAAAAAGCCGAGAGACTGAGATGAATTAAGGGCAGCTGTATTTTGGTTTTCATATCAATCAATCAATCACCCGATTGGATGGCACAATAATAACCTGCATTTCATGACTTACTTCATTAAGTTGCTGAATCACTGCAGAAACAAGGCTCGCTTGCACAGTTTAATAAATCCTGTAAACATAATACTTTCCCATGTGATAAGAGGACTACAAAACCTTTCCAAGGAAATGACGCTGACATGAAGTCATGCCATTCCTCTCAGCTACTCTAATGACAGCATAGAGTATTCAGTAAGAGCAAACAGCCAACAACAACAGCAATAACTTCTATTTTCATGATCTCTCTAGACTGACGAGTATAAGTGTTGAGAGCATCTTTTGTAACCTGAGAAGGAAATCATTCTTCAGCTTTACTATCAATACTCCCAACAGAGAGTAGTGCCACAGAATCTATTTTCAAAGGACTGATCCCTTAAGCGATGGATTTGGTGTAACATCTGTTTCAAGACACAAACAACCAGGCCGTAACCCAGTGGAAGAATTCACAGCCTCTTCCATGTCCATTCATCCAGACCAGTGCCCATTCTTGACGGTTTTACTTTGGTCTTTTTCAGCTCAGTTATTTTGATCTGTGTATGCAGGCTGCTCAAGGCAGAGAGGATTCAAACTAAGAGAACCCAAGACCTCTTCCCACTTAGACTGTTATTACATTCACACCGTGTACCTAAACAACACAAGTCTCCCATTACATCGGAACAGTCTTTATTCTGCTACTTTTGCCCTGAGGATTTCTGTAAGTTTCTCATATGCATATGCTGATCTGCGGTTTGTGGATGCAGTCAAGTCATTATTCCTCCTTTCAGTGTGGTGATTGTCTGTAGTCCTAGTAAATGACTCTTGGTCTAATGGTCTAATATAAACTATGATCCCTGACAAAGCTGCATTATCGATAACGTTTGAATGGAAAGATAATTTCTCCCAGATTCCGTTTTTGACGTATGACAAATACGTTTCTAACATAGTCTACAGAAGTCCACATAGGAGGAGGTCATTGTTGTTGCATTCTTGTTTTGTTTTGTCCCAAATTACTACAATAGCAAACATGTTTAAAACTGAGAATGGAGTTTAGTCAGTGGCGGGCCGTCAGGGCCTGCAAAGCCTTCTCTGCTGGCCTAAACAGAATCACAAAAAAATATATATATATATATTTAGACCAGACATCCTTATTGAAAATATATATATATTTTTTTTTATGTATTATAATTTATAAAAATATTTTTCCCATTAGCTTATTTTCTCATTGCACAGCTACTGTCTTCCTCAGTTGCTCTGCTTCCAGTGCAGCTTGTTTTAAGTAGAGCTTTTATCCAATCAGATTTCACCTCTGTGTCTCTAGGTAAGAAGAGAGGCCCGAGGCCTGCAGACTCAAAAGTGCTTCCATGTGCAGTTTAAGTGAATGGGGACGATATTGTTGATTGTCATAGTGTTCAACCAATCAGCTCTTTAGTTTGACATGTTGGGCGTATTCTTTGAGTGTCAGCAGCCGCTACCCCCATACTTGCTGGCCTACACCTACGTCATCATTACATGTCCATGTGCAGCTCTGCCGCGAAGTGCAGGGTGTGCTGTGATTGGTCAGTGGGCGAGCATGTGACTAAAGTGAAACGAAACTTAACAGCAGAGTACCACACACCGTGACACAGGGGGCTGAGACGAGAAAAGAGATTGCAGAGCAGTACGTTTAACGTTTGGGTTGTGAAAGTAAAATCATAAGACGGTCTCCTAAAGAGACGGATCAGTCGCGACTTGTCATTAAGGGATGATTGTGGGTCCCACAGCCAGACCAGCTGAGAACCACTGTCCTACATGAGCATAGAAAACATTATATTTTCCTGAATTTAAGCTTCTGCATTTTCCAAATGCTCTAGCATTATTCAAACGTATTGTAAGCCTCGTACGGAACGGTTTAATACGAGTACGTACAATAGTTACAGCCTTAGAAACGAATAATAGCTGTGGCGCCATCATGTGGTTATAAGGTGGTATTTCAGCTGCATGACAGCAGTGAAGGCCTGGGTATAAAATGCACGGCCCGCCACTGAGTTTAGTTGTATTCATTTTGTAGGAGACAGGGTTGCATCAGCAGGTGGAGTTTGAGAGGGAGGAAAAGGGTGTCATCATAACGCATGAATTCTACTGCTGTGATTGGCCTTTTATACTGAGCAATAAAAACAGGTTGGTCCAGTCATGTCATATACTATTTAACTAAAAGACAAACGTTCAAATTAAGGTCAGATCAAGGCCATGATATTAGTCATCAAAGGTAAATGAGCACAGTAGCTCTTTTAAAAAGACACACCATGACGCGGGGCAAAAGCTATTCTTCCCTGTCATTCTCTCCAATGACACTTTGAGGAAACATGTAACTTCCTCATCACGGTTCACAACCAGTGTCACAAAAGTGCTGCTCAATTACCAGTGTTAGTGGCAGGGGAAGAGACCAACCATGAAGGCAACCACAAAAGATCCACGTAGCATTCAACAGGAAACATCACCTCGGCCAATTACCCATGAGCTCATATGTTGCCAAAACAGCCATTAATCCGAGTGGTGAGCACACGGAGGACTAGTGCAGTGTCCAAAGCCTCCGCCAAGGGTGAGAGGACTCACAAGGCCAAAGACAAAGGAGGTGTGTGATATGGCCAACAGATGAATCGATCATCTAATTCTGTTTGTCCATATACATGTGACTTAACAGTGCAGACCTAAAGCTTAATAAAGGTATGAGTAAGATGATGAATGATGAAAGCGTATACATATAAAAATGAACAGTTTACACAAATGAACTTCCAAACTTCATACCACACTTCAGTAGATGGAGCAGAGGAATAATGACAACAAATCTCTTGGGAACCATGTGTCCTGTCATCATAGAGGTCAACTGGGGAACTGGCTGAGCACATACCATGTCTAGCTAGAGACCATCTTGTGGTGCATCACACCAGCCACAACACTAATTCAATGCAGGGGTGTGTTCATTTGATCTCAGCTACACATCTGTAAAGACTCATTACTGTATATTACACAGTTGTGACGCTATCGCAGTGACAAAATCTGTTCACAGACAAGCAGCAACCTCAGGCGCTGAGAAATGAAGACAACAGTGAAGTGCCAAAATCTGCAGTTCCTCAAATGGCAATTTGAGGCTGAATCCTAAAGCCAGTCAATCCCCTCAGACCGCCATGATAAAATCAGGAGGCCTACTCTGGGTCTGAAGAGTGAAGCCAATGAAGAAGTGCCTTAAACATGCATTCTTTCTACTGTCCATCAGGGGGCGACTCCTCTGGTTGTATAGAAGTCTATGAGAAAATGACTCTACTTCTCTCTTGATTTATTACCTCATTTATTACATTGTAAACTAGTTTCAAGTCTTCTTCAATACAGCATGATGTTCATTTAGTAAATTATGGTCCATTTAGAGTCAAACAGACCATAAAGCAGGGGATGCTTTAGGGCGGGCTTCCTGTGATTGACAGGTCGCTACCAGAGCGGTGTCTCTATGCCACTCCTCTGCAGTTCATATATGGTCACTTCTGTTCACTACTTGCAAAAGAATAATAGATGATGTAACGACAACTAAGTAAACTTGTTATATACAGTCTGTGGTTAAAATGCCCAACTTTACACCAGAAATAAACATGTTATATCTTGGGACAAAAACAGTTTTTGGTCTCCTTAGCTAATATCCCCGTTCATGACAACTGTATGGGGGTCCTGTACTGTCTGAGAGGCTCAGGTCAGGGCAAAGGTCTCAGGTGCACTGTGGGTCAGAAAACAGAATGATCTCTTTTGCTAATTTCTCCTTTAAATGTAACATGAATATAAAATGTTAAGGTCAAAAGTATTTATAAAACACATTTAAAAAAAACAAGGTTGTGCTGAAATGCTAAACAGGATCGAAGTACCAAAATACAAGAATATAACAGTAAATAACAAATTAGGAGTATCAGACAATACAATGAATATAATAATAAAATAATTGTGGCACACTAGAAGATGAAGCCAAGGTGTCAAGATCTTGAATTGACTGCCAACAAGAAAAGGTTGGTCTTTAGCAGTGACTTAGGTTTCAAGCGTCTGAGCAGCTCTTATATGAATATGTAATCTGTTCCTGAGATTACAAGCAGCCAACGCAAAGGCGTGGTCGCCTGGATTTAGACGTCCAAGAGGCTCTGGTTGGTCGACCTCAGTGCTCTATGATGATGCAAAAGTTGTGCTGGATAAGGTGGCGCCAGCATATTCAAGACCTTTAAAACAAGCAAAAAAATCTTAAAATAAATCCTAAAACAGACAGGAAGCCAGTGGAGGGAGGCCAATGCTGGTGTTATATGATCACGCTTTCTTTTCTCGGTTAAAAGACCGAGAGGCTTAATAATGTACACAAGAGGGTTTAAATAAGTTATATTAAAATAAAATGATTTTTGAAACACTTTTTAAAATGAGACACATACAGTATGTGTGAGCTGAAGAACTGAAATAAGATAAAAGCTGCATAGAGCAGCAAAAATGTTTTTTTTTCAGTAGGCGTGTAAGTGGCCCTTTCACAATAAGTGACTGAACTGTACTGTACTGAGAGAGAGAAACTTTAATTCAAGATAAGATTACACGTTATTATTTCATGAGCATTCATTACTACATCATAGCATGCTTAGGATTCATAGGAGCTGCACTGTAGTTGTCGAACATTCTCAATTGTTATGTTTCTGTTATGTGTGCTTTTTTTTAATAGCAAGTCAAACATAGCAGCACATACTTCATACTTTAATCTTTCAGAAAGCAAGCAAAATATGCAGTAGATATTTTACTTGTCACAGCAGATGTAACAATATTAATGTCAATGTTCTGCCAATATTAATGTAATAACATTAGCAATGGCTCTCTTCCATTGAAGGAAGACTTGTCAGTGGAACAGCATGCACAGAATTAGGGCCCTGGAACCGACACACCTGAGAGGAATGCAGCCCTCATTAATTAATGTTACTTGTTGCACCTGGGATTTTCCAGCTATAATACATTTTAAATGTCTGCTGTGAAAAAGGCATCAACAGAGGCAGGTGGAATGTAAGCATGTAAGCATGTTTAGCAACAAAAAAGTTATTTTTTCCTTTTCCAGATTGAAGACCTAAAAATAGAGGCTGTGGTTCACTAAAATAATCTGAAAGCCCTCTGGCACAAACTGGAATATCTCATGACATTTTGTACACTCATCTGTACTTTTTTGTATTACTCATCAGCAAATGTTAGCATGCTAACACCATACACTAAGATGGCTAATATTGTAAATGTGATCTGCCAATTAGCATGTTAACACATTACATGTGATCATGTAAGCTTGTTGACGATAGCTCAATGCGCTGCCATGCTGCGGCTGCCATGCTGCGGCTGCCATGCTGCGGCCAGTAGCTCCCATGAATTTCGTCACCTTTTTTGTCTTAATTTGATGGTTTTTTGTGTTTATTACTGGAGCACTTATGGCATATGACAGAATACACTCAACATCAGAAAAGGTGCAGTGGCCCTTGAGACGATCACCGCCCACGGCCAACCACCCACCCAGACCTGCCGCCGGGAGGAGAGGGAGCAGAGACGAGATGGAAGCTAAGCTAACCCAGCTAGGACCTGAGGCTACTCCACTACCCAGCCTACTGCTGGCTGTCTGATGCCCGGTTGCGCAAAAAAAAGATGGGAGGAGGTCAGTGACTGTTGAGCCCACATCTTCACAGAGAACTGGATCCATCGTGGTCCAGGATCAAGCTGCACTGACAGGCAGATAGCAGGACAGAGAGCAGGACTCCGGTGGGACCAGATGTTTTGTGTTGTTTGTCATGTGTTTGTGGGCTACAACTGCATTTCGTTGCGCATCCCTGTGTTGCATGATGACAATAAATTATCCTTGAACCCTTGAATCCTCGCAGCACCACCACTGGGCCTATACTACCTCACAGACGTCCTGCTTAGCCTGTAAAAGGAGGGGGGTGGGGGGTTTCCGTGTACTTCTTGTTGTTTACAGTCCGATTAGAGATGCGAGACTGGAGTTGAAGATGTGTACAGCCAGATTGTTTTACAAGTAGGCAGTTTACAAGCTCATTTTAAGATGATAAAAAGCTAAATCATTGTTAAACAATAGCTGGTGGGCTCCCAGTTTGCATTTTAGCCAATGCCTTCTGCCTCTTTTGCTGTCCACATGAACTGTTTACCTGCATTCAACCAAAACCTGCTGGAAACTGATTTTTCAATAGAGTGATATAGGGAGGACATCTACATTCTGTAGGCCAACACAGAAAGTTAGCATCGCACCGGTTCCCTTAACCAAAGGGAATTTTCTGTTGGATTTTGGATTATTGCATAAAATAAGCTCTGTGGCAAAAAAACGTTCATGATACGTACACGTTTTGTCAAATTGATAATCTTCACAATTGAACCCACATTTATGACTAAGAGGACGCATTCATTGCATCAAGTCCTTTACTGCCGGTCTCAGTTATCTCCCTGTGACAGCCAGCCAAACCACAGCAATTTAGATGTTCTAAACTGTGGCTAAGCAGGGCCACGAGCAGAAAAACCCTCTTAACATGTTCAAATCATACCTTTCATTAAACAAAGTTCAATAGCTGGTTTACATCAGCCCGCGGTGTCCACCAAACAAACAGCACCAGCACACTGTTGGTTTGCTAGAGAAGCAGATACATGTTTGTTTACTCTGAGCAGGTCATTGGTGGGGAATGCAAGCTGTTTAGTGCAAGATGCTACTGCTGATATTTGGTTTGCGTATGTGTGTGTGACCATGATACGAACACGAGCAGTATGTGATTGGCTGCATATGTATGTGTATACATTGTTACTTGGGCCAAACAGTATTTACAGCAAACATGTGTAAGCACTTGAGGGCCACTGTATGTAAACTCTGTATGAAAACCAAGTTAGCATAGTAAATATAAAATGGTGAAATGTTTATGCAAATGTAATTAGCAAACTAATGGGATTTCACATCAACAAATATTGATTGAGAACATCTGCTTGATGTGTGAGATCATTACATTCTTCGGGAAAGGTTGCATTACAACACCCAAAGTCTAATCAGGCACAGTAAGCGATGTTCTGCCAAGTCAGAGCGAAAAAAACTGTTTTAGAAAATATTAGCTTGTCACTGTCTTTTCAGAGAAACTCTAAATCTGATTAATGAGATCAGTGATGTCTAAACTCAGGTTCACTCACTATCCAATTAAAACCCATTCCATGAATACTGCATTGTAAACATGTATATATATTTGCAGCCTATGTGATAGTGGTCCATGGAGTCCCTTTAACTGTGGCCAGATGGCTGGGCACAATTTTAAACAACTACAAGTACAAGTGCATTAAGCTGGAAAGCCAATATCATCATATTGATCTACTCTCATGTTAAAGCAAGTCATAGCCATTTAATCATTATGCCAAATATGCTTTTAGAGACTGTTAAAGCAGACTCACAGTCTGGTTAATTCAAAGACCCGGCAAAGGGATAACAGACACGTTTACAGAAGGAAACATTGTTGGATCAAAAAGATGAATCCATTCTGGGGCTGGAACCGATCCCAGTGAAGGCAGGTATCACCCTGAACAGGTCTCTAGACTGTCGCAGGGCTGACACATAGACAGACAACCATTCACCGCCAATTTAGAGTCAATTAACCTGAAGAACATGCAAGCTCCACCCAGAAGGGAACCCGGGACCCTCCTCCTGTGACAGCGACAGTGCTAGTCATTCCAACACCGTATGCATATACAGTAAATGGCTATTGCTAAAATGTACCAAAAAAGCCAGCAATAAATAGTGTCAAACATGGGGTTTGATATAATAACAATCTTAAGGATTATGACTTCAAGGCAAGAAGGAGAACAATGTGTACATATCCTCACCTCACAATGTTTCATCTTGTAGTTACGTCATTGAAATATTCCCAATAGTTGGAATAACTGTCTGTAGGATGTGTTGACTGATCGATCATCCAACACCATTGTCATGTCCCTGCTCACCAGCAGCACAGGCTTCTTTACACTGTGTCAGCTTGATATTGTTTGTCAAACTGCTGGATTCTGACAACAAAAATAGAAAATAAAAACTAATGAAGTATTGAGACAAATAGTGTCTGTTCTTTGTTATTGTGATTGATTGGAGAGTAAATGTAGTGGACCGTATCGATCTTTTCATACAAACTGCAGGCTCACCCGATCTGTTTCCTAAACCAAACAGGATCCTGTCATCTAGTGTGCAACATTATTCACATCTGAGCCTTTGAAGTCCAAGCGAACCAGCAGCAGATGCTTTGCACAGGTATGAATGAGAAGGTCATGGAAAGATGGGCACTCAATGTAAGGTTAAAGAGACTAGAAAGCATCTCGGTCTGAACATGGATTAAGTCTCATGAAGTCAATCCCTTTAAACCATGTCACAGACCCACCAAAGTATCAGACAGATTCCGCCTCAAGAATTCATAATGACATCTTAAAACCATTTGTGCACTGCAGCAGAATAAACTCATTCAACTTTGCAAAGGTGTTAACCTGCCAGATCTGTGGCAAACTCTATCTCCGGTCTTTTTGATGCCTCATTCCAATTTTTTTATTCGGTACATCCAAATCTGACCTTTTCTATTGAAGGCTAGTGCCCATATTAGGAACTATTGCTCATCCTGGGTGTAATTTGAGCTTTAATTACATGCTTTGACAGAGAAAAGAGTAGAAACAAAAACATGTGTAGCGTGTAGGATAAGCTGAAAAAACTGAAGACATACCTGTGTTGTTGCAGAAGCTTAGCTCAAATCTGTGCAGATTACCTCTAGTTTGATATCATTACTCTCCCTCACTTTCCTGTTGTCGATTCCCTAGATGTCCGTCCAGTCTGCAGTCTTCTTGTTTCTTTGCTTTAGCCGCCCTGCTGTTCATCATGGGGATCCTGATGTTTTTACTTGACTGGGCAGGTGGCATTCTCTCGTCTATACGCTCCATGTGTTGGTTCGTACGAGACATGTAAAGCAAATGTGCTGACTCAGTAAGAGATCTAAAGGCCTCCTCTCTTTCAAAAGCCTTGTGGCTATCACACAGTACAGTAATGCTACTGTGTGACCATTCTGCCAACATGCCAAAAGCACTCCCTGCTTTACATGGGACAATGCAATTCATTTCACTTTGAATTTACAATATGTGCAGAAGGTAGAAGAGAGATGTGGCTATTAGCACATGCATATACTCTTACAGCCTGGACTTTACATAACAGATGAACGAACTTGACAGCAGCTCTCATAATACCATGTAAAGTAACAAAAGCACAACTGCAGGATCAAAACAGATGTTTTACATCTGGACGGACTTCTGCATAATCTAAACACATTACTTATTATTGCAATTACTCGTGTCTTACTATGTAATTAGACATCATAGGGAACCCATAGGCTGCTTTTCAGCAACCCAAATTATGTAGCATGCGTCTGCCAATTCAGTTTACTGGAACTCTAATTGGACACATGTGTAAGATGGTTCCAAGTGCTAATTCATGTGCAAACATGCAGCCAGTCTGGGTGGCATTCAGCTGAATGAACAGTCAATGAAAGGTGAAATAAAGGGCCCAACATAACCACAGGCTAACTAATATTGATTATGCTCCTTCATGTAGTTCGTCTTTAGTGGTAAGCTTACCTCTGGTGCTTTCTAACCATGCACATGCGTTTGGTTTTATTTCTCTACGTTTAGACATACTTGTCTCTTTGATAGTGAATGGAACTAGGTAAGTGAGAAACTACATTTACCTTTTTTTAAATATTATTTGTGTGTTAACTATGTGCATACCAGTTTATACACCTTTTATGTCACACTGTTTGGCTTCATTCAAAAAAAAATTCACATGTAGTTTTTGCATGCGGTGTATTATTTTGTATCACGTCACAGTCATCACAATACTGACTACAGTCCATTACCCATATATCAGTACCACGTTGTTTGCATGCCCCTAAACAGTACTACTGAAACAGCAGTCAGGTTGTGCTCAATCAATATACAGCCTACAGTGAAGCCCACACTACAGACTAATGCACAGGACATCAACACATGTGAGTGTTAAGTGAATATGAGTGTGTCTTGAGGGAAACCAA
This sequence comes from Leptoclinus maculatus, assembly GCA_032191485.1. NCBI lineage: Eukaryota > Metazoa > Chordata > Actinopteri > Perciformes > Stichaeidae > Leptoclinus > Leptoclinus maculatus. The sequence continues at coordinate 17,703,264 of JAVDOI010000015.1, forward strand.
AGAGAGTGTTATCAGAGGGAGATAACAGGACACACTATAGAGCAGCTGATTCACTACATCGTAGGTCGAAATACAATCCTTAATGTAAGGGCACTGATCAAAATCAACAGGGAAATAAAGAAGACACCATAATTAGCAGGTTAATTAGCAGGTTGAGATGACCAACAGGCTGTGGACTAAAGTGGTACAGCCCTTTAATGCCAGGTCATCCAATAGACAGTGATTATGAAAACCAGTTCAGAGAAGAGAGCTCTTTGAAATACGAGCACAGCACTCAACCTAAGCCCTAACGACTGACAATTTAACCAGTCTATTTAAATGATTTGTGTCTTTCCATTTGAATGATCTGGCTCCTAGTGAAACTGGACACTGTGACTGCTGCCTGCTTTTATCTACAGTAGGTCTCAACATGAGAGGAGAGAAGAACCTTACACAGCTAAAGGCTGTTGCTCAGATATATCTTCAATATAAAAACTTCTCATGAATTAACTGAAAGACAATAGAGCTAAATCAAGTGTCTCCCAGGTCTCCTCTGGATTTGAGAAGAGAAACATGAAACATAACATTATTGTTACTTCAACTCAGAGGAATGCACACTAAATCAAGAAGACAAAGCCCTAGAGAGTGGTCCGGCCATTAGGAGTCCTCCTGAACATGGAAGCACACTGATACACACACATACTATAAAGCTAGGACACACTAACAATACATAAATACATGACACAACAGGAAAAAAATAGATGAAAAATAGATAACACTGTATAATAACTACACGCTATGAAGCATTAGTTAAGTATGAGTAAACACTTAATTCATCATTTACAAAGCATTGTTCCTACATTAACACTCATTAGTATGCTATTCATAACAACAGTTTTGTAAGGCACAGATAGTCCTCACATTAGATGAGGTCACACAAAATACTTAATAAATAACTATAACTACCTGAATTAATCATGAATTGCAGTATTAATATGCGTTTATAAAGCATATATTAACATAGTCCCTAACCAATCTTAATCATTTACTTACACTTTATAAATTATGTCATTAATCATCTACAACTCCTTAATAATTGTTTTGTAATATATTTAATACTTAATTTACAAATGGGGAATCCATCATTTATAAAGTATGAAAACACAATCATGAAACACATAGTAGACGAGCTTATTAATGAAGAATTAAACATGTATAACTGTTGTTATGAATAGCATACTAATGAGTGTTAATGTAGGAACAATGCTTTATAAATGATGAATTAAGTGTTTACTCATACTTAACTAATGCTTCATAGTGTGTAGTTATTATGAAGTGTTACCGAAAAATAAATTAAAAAAGCACTTGAAAATGAAATATATGATGGAATGTATAAAATATTTGTTGAATAAATAGCTGAGCGATAATGTGACAGAAGATGAATGGACACATGTCCCTTGGAATAGGAGGGTTTACAGCCAAGCCTGATAGATCATTTTTCTGGAAAGGAACAGGCTTATTGAGGCCAAGAGGCATCATTCGATTAATATTCAAGCCTCACTAAAAACTGTAGAATTTCTCTGCCAGCAATGTTAGCTACCCCTACTGGAAAGGAACAAAGTATTTCTGGAATAAATTCATGCAAAATACCACTTAAAACTAGAAGAGAAGCTGCAACAAAACAGCGAACCATGAAACTGAGTGTGCCCGTGCTGATTACAGCGATGCCCGACCGTGAAGCTGTATTTCTGATGGAACCTGTGGCCAAAGCTGTGAGAATAAACTCTAAGTGGTATTAGTGAGCCATTAGTGACCATGTTAACTGAGACTACTCGTAGCTGTTGAAAACACCAAAGGAACAGGTAGGTGTCCTCGTAAAAGACTATCAATTTAAAATACAGACTCATCTGTGTTGATTATCTAACAACCATTTACGCAAATTGCTACGAGCAACCACAGACGCATTCAGCTGAAAGTCACCAGTTAACACGGCCACTCGTTACAGTGAAACACCTGTTGCTCTGAAACTGTCTCGATCCTGTCGGAACTGTGTAGAACTTGAGTCCGCTGTTGGAATATCGATTCTGACAACGGAACATGAGACCAGTCATTTGTAATGCTGGTACCAGTTGTATATGAGTGTTTAAAGCTGCATGGTAACCGTTACCATTAAAGACAACAACAGTTGTAGCCTCAGAATGCTTGAGATTAACATTTCTTTGAGGAAAACTAGCTTTTGTTGAAAACATCTAGACTTCAACAATAGTTAAATGACTAAAATGTGACATACAAACTGTGTTAATGTTCATTTTAATTGAAAAGACTCAAATGAAAAGCAGGTCCCAAATGTAACACTGCTCCCAACACTGCAGCCCTGGTGTCCAAAACAGTGATCTGGAGGAGGAGAAAGACACTTCTCAAGAGCCTGTACTAAAACGTTGCACTGTAGTTAATGTCTATAAATAGAACATCATGCACTGAAGTGCGTTATCTGTAAAGTAACACACTGCTTACGTTTCCTCAAGACACAGTGCTGCAGTTATCAGTAACACAAAAGCTTTGGCCGGTTTCCTTTTCCTCACGTCGACTGCACTGACCTGCAAACGGCCGAAGCAATTGAGAATTCTTTTATTCTGGAAAAATCACACGGGTAATGTTTGTTTTCAGTTGGGATACAGCAGGCTGTGGAACCAGGACACTTCCTCACAGATCTTTTAAAACTCCAAAACGTAAACTGTATCATTACTCTAAATTGGGTTTTGCCTCATGCCCATAATAGTAAGTAAACAAGTTCCAAATCCACTCAAATATATGAAAACGCTGCAGCCTTAGCTCGCACTGCCATGCCGCAATCATGTTATTAATGGAAGAAACCAGATTGTTTGGATATCATATCCCCATGATAATTAAATCCAAATGTTTTGAAACGAAAGCTTATCCAGTACATGACCGTTGGCTGTATGACAGATGAATTGATTCAGTGTCCGTAAATAAACTCACGGATAAGAGGGTTTGTTCGCGACTGCAAGCAAACACTAACCTTGTTTTTCTGTAAATCCACAGAGGCGAGTTATCGTGTGGTTATGATATCAGAATACCCTCATGGAGCACGAGTTAACCAAGACAAAAAAGGCCTTTAATGTTACTATTTCTACCAAACACAACACATGCCATGAGGTTTTCTGGCTTCTGGCTTGTCAATCTGTATTTGTGCACAAATGACTCAAATAACTATTGTGTTCTACAGACCTCAACACTGGCCTCATGGTTCCACCAACATATGCTGCTCGGGCAGCTGCTTTCCATAAACAGTAAGTGGATTCACTTGTTTTAATTTACTGTAGGCTCCGTCCATAACTCACCTCAGATACGTGATTATTCTAACATTTTACGTCCAATTTCCTGTACAGTAATTCCTCAGAGCAGAGAGTCCTCACACTGGCTGCTGCTCCCATGTCCAACAACTGTACAGCATGCAAAGCACTCCGCCTGCCTCCTCACTGGTTTGCATAATGCAGATCTGACATGGACTTCCTCCCTGTTACTGGTGTCACAGCTAAATGTCTCTTGGAATATTGCTAGCTGGCATAATAATGTGGCAGTAAGTGCAATAGTTTATCATTGAGGTCGTCTTATACTGGTTTTGATCATGTTACTGCATGTCCATGACTTTTACATGGACATGCAGTAACATGGTCATTCACTTACAATGAGCTTCCTTATTGTAAGTGACTTCCACATTTTCTGTTTTTCTATCTTTAGAAGCCCCAGGCAGTGATCAGACACCTGTATATGGTGTTTAAATAACACTATATGGTTCCAGCACCATTGATTTCTTAAAAGCAGGAACAGGCCTTTACCAGAGTTTCTGAAACTAGGATTAGGAAGTTTACTCAAAACCTGATCACAACCAGAATACCTGTGTGCTTGTAAAAATAATGCATCACTTAATACATTGTGGAAACATGTCAGTTTGCATGGAATGAGTATGTCGTAAAATTAGTATAGTGAAGGCTACGATGACAAGTTCACATGCGAAGGTTGAAGTAGCATTTTATCTGAATTTACCAAATTTGAATAAAAACATAATTCTAAAGTCAAATTTTGTAAAAGAAATTAGAGCAGAATGTATACAAGACAAAAGGCTGGGGTTCCATGAGGAGGATACTTGGAGAATGAATTAGCCTTCACCACATTAATGTTACCAAATGACTTTGGAGCCATTTCAGCTGATGTGGGTTGCTCGTTTCTTGAGCAGGTTCACTATTAATAATTTCTGTTGCTATTGTTGACATAAGTGACATAAATGATAAGTTTCATTGGAAAACACATACTTCCACTGAAATGAGAGGCCATAAATGTTGCCTTTAAGTGTTGTCAGAAACATTATCAACATTTGTGTTATTGTCAATGTTGGTTTATCTCTCCCCAACACACCCAATACAAACGAATGCACGATGACGTCACCAAAACGCAAATGTATGCATTACATCACACGGCAACTCTTAGCGGCTTTTGGAGCTAGAATGCTGTATTTTCATTGGGAAAAAGAGATTCCAAACACTCAGCAGTCTGATAGCTTGCTGCTCTTGCACCAGTATTAGCTGTGCATGCAGGTTGAAATTCAACCACAGTGTTCTGTTACAAAGAAAGAGTAGACGAGCTATGAGTAAGGGAAAAGGCCGCTAGCCGCTAAGTTAATTGTGTAGTGTAAAATGCTGTCGGCTTGTTTTTCTTGCATGCCTCCACAGTGAATGGAGAATCAAAAAACAGAGAGAAGTCTTGATGAATTGAAGTAAATGGAGGCCAGGTTTGACAACTATATCAAAACAAACTCACACAACTAGTGCAATATAATCCAGATCTCATTTATTAAGTCGCATGCTCAATACTTCCCAAACTAAAACCATACAATTTAAAGGACTACTTCACCCACAAAAGAACTATTCGTACATCAACTACTCACCTCAATGAAACTACTTCAACAAAATAAATAAAAAATGACGTTCAGTCCAAATAATAATGATAATGAAATGAAAAACTGTCATGCCCCTGTCATTGACCCACAAGGCACACTATAGTACTTTCAAGTAGTAGTATATAGTTTCAAGTAGCTGCAATGTAAACATCCGCGTCATTATTAGACACTCAGTGCTCAGGGAGTGTGATTAGGTACAAAGGCTGAAAACAATCTAATACGACAAGAGGGAGGTGAGGCTCATTGGTCAAACAGCAGGACCTTCACAGGACAGTAGACCGGTGTTGTTGAGATATTTTGAAGTTATGTTTTCCAAACTTGGTTTACGTTTTACTTAGTATTCATACTTATTTTAAGCCCAACCATGATGCTTTTCCAAAACTTAACTCAGTGGTTTTGATGCCTAAACCGAAGCAGGTGATTTTGTTTGAATTCACAACGTTAACCACGTGTTTACTGTGTAGTTTTATGTGCTGGGTGGGCTACACAGTGTGTGAGAGAGTGATGGCAAGGGTCCTGACCAAGCGTCATGGCGTGTTGGGATGAGAACGTGTTGGTACATGACAACGCGAGCAAGATGGTGGTAGCCAACACTGAATGCCTCCAAAAGGTCTCTTAGCCTTATTTGCAACGACGGATTCAAGATCAAACACTTAAACTGCCAGTCGTCTTGATTCTCATTTCCATCAACGAGGTGTAATTCTATTAATGACATCTTCCAGTGACTATTTGAGCAAAGGTGGACAATATCTGCAGTCAGACAGAGCGTTGACCAAACCGTCAGATGCACTGACATTTAAAGTGACTGATGATCACTGGAGTGTGATGGTGGAGCTCCTACCTGTGCTTCAGTCACTGAGATGTGTTACTACTGTGTGGTGTGTACAATCTGGAGTGTCCATACCCATGGTGTACCTGCTTACAGCAACTCTGCGTCAATTCAAGGGCACCTTGTCTGTTTCATAGGAGAGGCGATTTGCACCTGCAGACGTCAGCAGTGCTCACAAGGATGCATACATCGGCAAATGTAAGCATCTCCAGCTACAGATTAAACTGAGCTGTTGGCCAAAAAAACATGAAATGATGCTGTTTCTGCCATCACAGTCCTGTTTGGGGAGGGGTACAACGTGGAAACAACTGACACAGCTACTAAACTAAACCAGTACTGCCAGGAATGTCAGAGAGTGTGTTTTCATCTGTGGCAGGACTTATTGTAAACAGACTCGTCCCTACCATTTAACTAAATAAGAATATGGAACAGGTTTAGAATGAACTGAACAGGTTGAAAATGTAAGGGCAGCATTGCTGTCACACATGTATGCTATGTTCAGAATAAAATGTACACGTTAAAAATGATTATCAGTATCATATTGGCTTATATGAGGACGAGGTCAGCTCACAATGTCCCCTGGTGTTTAAATATTTGTTGTGTGACTGAAAAGATAAACTTGCATGCTACATAAAATATATACAGAAATAAGTCATAAATCATTTTCTCTGTATGACTAAAGAACATGACGTAAAAATAAAAAGACAGAGTTGCTCTGAATCGGTCTCTCTCTCTCTCAGTGTGGGTGAGGCTGGGGGGTGAGGGGGTAATTTAAGAGATTAGTTAAATAGTTTAGTTCCTAACCTCACCGGCCAGATGATCGTTAGAAACTGCGAGAAGAGAGAAAACCTGTTTTCCATCTAGAAAAGCTTTCAGTGTAGAAATACTCTCCAGTTCTGAGAGAACTGATGCTATAGCAGCAGCTACGCTAACCTCTTTAGGAGCCGCCATTGTTGTTTAGAATCAAGGCTGTAGTTGAATAGTCCTTTTTGCTTAGGAAGGTTCCTAACTGAGTGAAATGACCCGGAAGTATCAAAATGAGCTGTTCCAATTCTCTAAATGCTAAGGAAAGGTGCTTCAATGCTTCCTTTATTAGCTCCTTTAGCATAGGAAACACTGGACCTTCCTTTACGAAAGGAAAGTAGATCATTCCGCACCACAATTCCTTGCGGCGGCAACATTTAAAGTGACGCACCATTCGACCGTCCATGAAAACAAACAATGTGTTTATCTTATACAGGTTTAACAATTATACTCATACAGTCATAAAATAGTGGGATTCATGTGGATGAATATGAACAGACATTAACAATCCCTACGTTTCATTTCACATGTATTTATTTACTTCGCACATGGAACAAATAAGTAAAAAAAATTAAATAATACGAAATAAAATGAACAGTAAACAGCAAACTGTCAATGAACAAATTCTCAATAACAAGAAGCATCAATGTAAGAGCCATATTAGACTTAATATGTTAGTGTTGATATTGTTATACATATTGTTATTCACAACCCTCATTTATTTAACGACTGTGGGTCAGGAGCTCGAGCAGGTCATTCACTAATTAGAAGATCGTCTCCGTGTCACAGTGTCCTTGGGCAAGATACTGATCCCCAAATGTCTCTCAAACGCTGTGCCATCAGTGTGTGAGTGTGTGTTTGAATGATTAGATTAGAATCTTTAGAGAAGCTGGCACCTTGTGCTGCAGCCTCTGCCATCAGTGTATGAATGTTTGTATAAGTGATGACTTGTAGTGCTTTGAGTAGTCGGAAGACTAGAAAGGCGCTATATACTGTAAATGCCATTCCATTAACCATTTAATTCATCAAGACTTTTCTCTGTTTTTTGATTCTTGCTTCTCTGTGGAGGCATGCAAGGAAGTTTTCTTTAACATGGGCTGAGTAATTGATACAGAAATAGTATTTCTGTGTGTGAAGCATTTCTTTAAACTAATAGTGGTCCGTGTTGCCAGATTGGGCGTTTTTTTTAGCCCAACTGGGCTTCTATTGATGATGTTGGGGGGATAGCATTGGGCTGGTAGATCAAATTTGGGCTGCTTTTCTCAACATTTGATGTAGACTGTATATAAGAAGTGGACGTAGTCATCGTGACATCACTCATTGGTTTGTGGACGTTATGAAGCCTTGAGTTCTGCGATTTAGCCGTCGCCATCTGGACTGAAACCGGTTAGCGGAAGCTACCATATTAGGACTGTGGAGACGCCGTATACAGCTCTGGTAACGGCAGTGACCTGTCAATCACAGTGAGCCCGCCCTAAAGCATACCTGCTTTATGGTCTGTTTGACTCTAAATGGACCATAATTTACTAAATGAACATCATGCTGTATTGAAGAAGACTTGAAACTAGAGATTGAGACCATAAACTCATGTTTACAATGTTTACTGAGGTAATAAATCAAGAGAGAAGTAGAGTCATTTTCTCATAGACCTCCCTGATGGTCAGTAGAGAAAATGAAAGTTTTAAGACACTGGCCTCAGAGATTGGCCTCAGAGATTGTCCTCACTCAGCAGAACCGGAGGTTGCCGCCTGGTTAATCCCCTTCGAGGCTCTGCCTCTGCACCCCTGAGGTTAGAGTTCACGGTTAGCAGCATGCTACGCTGAAGCTGCGATCTGCAGACGACAGAAACGTTCAGTTTCTGCGCAAGCTAGTTAGCTAGCATCCTGCCAAAGTGGAAATGGGAGATTGATTCTGAGCTAAAAATCCCCTCTGTCCCAGACGGTAGCTCTAAAGCTTGTTGCAAGTATTTTAACACAGACTTTAGATCGCAACTTATTTGAAAGAACATGGTGCCACAAAAAGCACAAGCCCAGCGTCAAATCTTTTGGTGTACCGATGGGATCTGGTGCGGGTCGAGGCACGATTAAAGATGAACAAAAACGTTTTGAACTTTGTATTGCAACCTACGTTTTGTGCCATCAGTGCGGTGGAAGACTTACTAAAAAATGAGATGGGAGTGTTCATTATGCACAGGACCAAGTGTATGACAGTTATAAACTTTGTTCTGGCACCACACTTCAAAAAGGAAGATATTGGTGATTCTCCTCATTCTCTTAGTTTACTTTACAGACATATGGATGAAGGCCTGCAGACGGTAGAAGTTGCTGCCATATGAGCTTCAAGTGGGGAATTCATTAACATCTTTTATAGCCACATCTTCAAACACATTTTATATGCCTTTGATTATGTCTTTTTACCTCATTTTATTTTACATATATTTCTTAAATCTCTTTGTAATCCCCCCTTTTGTATCCGTCTTTAATTATTTGCACAGTTTTACGATTTCCTCTTAAAACATTTTGTAAACTAGGACTTTAGAGATATATTACATAAATAAAATTCCCTATTAAATGAACATTGTCATGATCCTTTGGTAATCCTGTTGTTTATTAGCATTGCTTTGCCTCATGGAGATCACCGACCAAGGCTGTGAGATTACCCACCTCTTCATTTCAAACTACATCACTGGTTGGACCAAACACTTGAAGTGAGTAAGAAATTGGAAACATGTGTTTTCTGCATGTTTCATTATGTCTCAGCCTGGCATATCAACAGCCACATTATCCTGTTATATGTACGCGCTGCATTTCACTCACATGCAAACAATGGTTAAGATGTGCAATCAAAAGCTGGGGAAAGTCATGGAGCTGGTCCATGATGGGCAAATGTAAAACAAAGACATCTGAACTAGGAGGAATTCTGATCAGACTGCTCAGCTTCACCTGTAGGACGGTAATATCAAACCATCTGTTTAAACAAGAAGCAGATTTATGTGGATGTTAAGAGTCCCCCCCCCCCTTTGATTGAATCAGGTCAATGAGCCGCAGATCAGATTTTTGATGAGAGCATGGGGGTGGATAGTATGGGGTAACGTCACTACATACTTTGTGGTGAGTCATAGGCTGGAGGGTAGAGGGCTGAAAAAAGAGGTTTGGAGTGACCTTATGATGTTGTAATTCAACGTAGAGCATGTCACTTTTTCTAAAAATAATAGCCTGTTCGGACCAAAATAGCAGCTCTATTTCTGTTTGGTGTTTCTGTTGGACGCCTCTGGTGCGCTCTCTTTACGGGTGTGCATGTAAGTGGGAGGAAGGGAGAGAATGTGTTGTTTTGTTTTTCTTTCTTTCCCCCTTAAAAGAGGAGGGGAGATCTGGAAAAAAAAGAAGGCCGAAACCTTTTCAATCATCCCTGCAAACTACCACAGTTGTCTAAACCATTAAACTCCCAGTCTGAAATGAGTCTTCCCTTCCAGTGGCAAACACAGAGTAGATCCTTTTGTGGGAAAGCTGGTCCTTTGATTTAAGACTGGGGTCCCAGCGAGCTTGGCTCTACAGCATGTCATCCCAGTCAACAATGTGCTCTAATGACTGGGAGCAAATTGATACCATTTGTCTGGGAAAGCTCCCCTCGGCCTGGAACAGCAGGTTTAAGCTTACAGCTAAGCTCTCGGTGTGTTACGTGATTACAACGACGATCAAGAATTATATCATTTTTCATTGTGATTCTTTTTGTGCAGTCCAGTTGGAGATGGAGGGCTGTAGCATGAATCATTGCAATGAGAATATATTACTCATTCTTCTTAAACTGACAAGTGTAGCCTGTTCAGCCCCCCACCACCACCCCTCTCTGGTCCACATGCAGCTGATGTACTGTGCTTTAAGGAACCCCTGTTTAGGTTGACTTGCCTTTAAAAGCCTCACAGCTATAACAACGTCCTAGAGCCCTTTTCTGTCCCAAACAGACGGAGGAATGTGTGTTTTACAAAAACAGACTAAATCCACCATGCAGGATATCAGCCCAACACAGGTTGACTGTGACGTGTGTGTATGGGCAGTACAACAACAGAAGTGCATGTGGCAAAGACGAGCTTGGCTGCACTGTGCAGTTCAGATCCAAACTATGTTTCCAACTGTACCATGTGAATGGTTGAAAAGTCAATGCTGATTTGACGCATCACAATCTAATGCTGTGTTCACACCAAACGCGGCGCAAATTATTCGCGCGAGTAGATTACATACAAAGTCTATGCACAAGACGCGATGAGACTGGAGTGATGCGAATTTGCAATGGCGCGGCGCGAATTTGGGCGAAGTCGCATCAAACGCCAAAACGCCCCAAAAATGTTTCAACTTCGGCTAAAAAATGGTGTGACGCTGTGGCGCGATAGCCTATCAGCGTTGAGATCCTCCCCCTGTCATCACTGACGTCCTGCCGTTGTTGAATCAGGAAACAAATACTGTAGCCGTCTGTGTTCAGCCAGAGCTCTACAATACCTCATATTAGTAGAGACCGGACCAAACTATGTGTATGAATGTGTGTGTGTAAACCAGATGGTACAAACAATGAAAAAGACGTCTAGATGACGTTATTGTGAGTGTTGATGGAGCTGCTACAATGTTAGCATAGCCTAGCACCGATCGATCTGAGCTCCATTGAGAAAACAAGTATTTTAAAAGCTTGTCGTCTTGCGGAGAGAACTAACAAAACATGAATTCAGACTTTTTACAAATTGGCGTCATTACGTAGTTATTTCAGCATCCCTTTTTGTCCGTTTATTGCAGTTAAATCACAGCTAAATCAGTTTATTTTGTGTTCATACAGCCGTAGTAAACAGCCGACGTGTGGCTTGCTAGACACAGTGAATACAGCTTGATGAAATCCACGGAGCTCCTCCGGATGATGTTATGAACCCAGACAAGACGGCGTTTAGTTTCCCATGATATCTGGGACTTCCACAACACGTACTAAGCAGAAATATAGGTTATTTTTTCCATGGTTGATGGCGGCTTTCAGGGCGATAAGCCACGCCCCCTCTCAGGCGCGTCCAGCGCGATTCATGCGAATGAACACGTATGATCCCCGGCGAGACCGGCGGCGTGAATGACGTGATTAAATTATTCGCGGCGCGTTTGGTGTGAACACGGCATTACTCTGAACTTAAAGCTGCACTGCTTGGTTTTTTTGTCCACTTGGGAGCAGCAAAAAAAAAATGAATTTAACATGTTGCCTTTGTTGTCATATGGCAGCTTAATGTCTTTTGTTTGTATTTTTAACAGTGGCGGGCCGTGCATTTTATACCTGGGCCTTCACTGCTGTCCTGCAGCTGAAACACAGCTACGGTTATTATTTGTTTCATGTAAAAATGAAGCCAACACCTATAAATACACTAACTGCAGAGAATATGCCGAGAGTGTGTCTCCTCTCTGCTCTGACTGCAGCTGGGACTGCTGTGCGAGGCTGCTGTGTGTGCTTTGGGGCGGCTCACGGCAGCACCAGCTACTCGTTCATGACAGTGCAGAACGTACGTGCTTTCACGTCAGAGTCAAAACACCAGAAAAGTCTCCAACACCAGAAAAAGTCGCTAGATTTGTCACTAGTAGCTTTTGACAAAAAAAGTCACCAAGAGGGTTTGGAAAGTCGCCAGATTTAGCGAGAAAGTCGCCAAGTTGGCAACACTGGCACCGGCTAAATATGTCCTCAGAGCAACATTGGACGTAACAATAGTTCCTATCACATATAAAACCAAACAAAAATCCATCTTCGTAAAAACAAGTTGTACAAATAATAATATATAAACAAGCATATTAAAGCTACTGCAGATGTAAAAACAAAAGCAGTTCACTTACCAAAGCTGCTGTTCACTATTTAAAGACAAAGTCAATCCTCCTTTCTTTGTTAATAAAGAGTTTAATCTCACGGTTGTTCAGTACATCCGTGCGTTTTAGTTCCAGTAAGAAGTCCTTCTCGATTCATGGACGCCAGTGAAGACAGTCGAGCCTCCTCAGTTGTATTTCTTGAATATGTTTTAATGCGTTTGAGGGCTGAAAATGTCCGCTCGACAGAGGCAGCAGATATTGGGATTGTCACCGCCCAACATGTCAGGCTAGCCCACTGACCAATCACGTATGGCTAGGCCAGCTAGCAGGCTCTGACATGTCAAAGAATACGCCCAACATGTCAAACTAAAGATCTGATTGGTTGAACACTATGACAATCAACAATATCGTCCCCATTCACTTAAACTGCACATGGATTCACTTGTAATTCTGCAGGCCTCCGGGCAGATTATTTTAACCTAGAGACACAGAGGTGAAATCTGATTGGATAAAACAAGCTGCACTGGAAACAGAGCAACTGAGGAACACAGTAGCTGTGCAATGAGAAAATAAGCTAATGGGGAAAAATAATTAGAATACCGTACATGTAGTGTATTCATGAAAAATTATAAAATTATAAAATAGCTATAACTTTGTGATTCTGTCTAGGCCAGCAGAGAAGGCCTTGCTGGGCCTGACGGGCCACCACAGAATTTTAAACATGTTAAACATGATTGGTTTTAGAACAGCTAGCCAAGGAGCCACAGCTGAAAATATATTTCTTCTTCTTTCTTGTGTCTTTATGTAATTAACTCTCGGTGTGTAATTTGCAGGATAATATGTGTTTGTTTGTAAGTGTGTGTGTTATGTCAGCTGGATACCTGGGGTTGGGTTAACAGGAAAATACTCTCTAATTGATATAACATTTACATTCATTAAATTTGCTGATGCTCTTTCTAAAGTGACTGAGTGAATTCTTTAGCACCTTTGACACAACACATCGCAATTTGATCAAAAATATTGAGTCGTGAAATATTAACCAAGTGTTTCAGTAGCCTAAATGTAACAACAAGTCGGAGTCCTGTGATTTACATTCCCACCATCTACCACGACCTGTACAGTACGACAGACGTCACACTTCATTGACTGGACAAACCGTTGCCTATGAAGCTAATCCAGGCAGCAAGACAACTCCTCTAAAGGAAATTATTATTATATAAATGTGTTTTGTAGGAGGGTTAGAATATGGTGTACATTCCAGGGATTATGGTTACAACAATTTCAAACAAGTTCAGTAGTCAATAGTGAAGAGTTTATTTTCTGAGCCTTAATTTGTTTTCTTTTAGTGAGTCAAATAACCAGCAAGTGTCTATCTTAAGGATCTGCACAGGCCTGCTCTGTTAAGTACTGTATATGTGTCTTATGCAATCTCATCCTTCACACGGGCAGTACATCTCCTCATCAATTTCACAACAGCCCTTTCTCAAATTCTCAATATATTTCCACAAACATTTCTTCATTAATAAAAGTGTCAGGTGAGAAAATAAAGTAGAATTTTTTTTAGCTGTAACACCATCCGTGTGTAGAATTTGTGCCGAAAAAGCAGCGATAAGTGATTATTTAGTCTATATTATGAGAAATATTGATGTGAAACTCCATCACCTGGTTCAAATATGAGCGACTGCCTCTGCCAGTGCTCGTCTGAAAGAGAACATTCAGATGCCAATTGAATGAGGAACTTCGTCATGGGATGGCCTGATGACAGGATTAGATCAGCCTGATCTCATAGAAACACGTGAAATGACCACAATCTCTTAAAAACGCATTATGTGGTGGTGGCACATAATCTACCCAACAAAGGTATTTATTTTAACACAAACTATGAGCTTACCAAATAGTTTTGTTGCCTAAACCTCAATGTTTCCGTTGTGGCCACACATACTTTTAACACATTTAACCTCCACGCAATGCAATGTTAAGAGGTTCTGGTCATTTTACGTATTAAAGTAAGATGACGCTGGACTAGATTGACTTGAAAGCTTGGAGAGGTTCATGTCTGACTTCATGTTGCCAGACGTGTAATCACTGTATGGATGTTACTTAATGTTAACATACATGATGACTGACTCAACTCCAAACACGAGCAGGTTGAGCGATTAAACCGCTACGAGGCACTTTCAGTGCAGCTAAGCAAACCAGGTCCATGATGTAATTTCTCTCAAAAGCAACAGGGTGGGGTCTAAACACATGAAAGTCCATGGGCCAATTGGAAACAGATTTGACCTGACAAGTGTGGTTGTGGCCTGTTGTTTCAAGAGCAGACCTGTGTGTGTGCGCGTGTGTGTGAGAGAGGAGAGATAACGCTGGGGAGTTAGGTGGCGGGCCTCAAATTTCTTTTTACCATCCATGAAATCTACAAACACGGCGCAGCCAGGGGAGTCTTAAGAGATGGAGATGAGCCCTCGAGGTGCAGCTGATGAACGTGCAGGACCGGCCAAGCAACATAAAAAGAGAGATCTTTGTAGCCATTGAAGTGAATTTCAACCAGTTGTTTCTAATTAGGTCTGGCTCCTGGGATCAGCCCAGAAGATACTTTCCTCAACGTCTCTGCTTCAATAAACAACCCTCCTCTGGTTCTTGAGCTGGCTGGGGCCTCAGAACTGGCCCCCAACGCTCGCCTAGGCCAACAAGTCTACATGGCCTTGCTGCTTGCTGCTCTTTGGACCAATACTAATCATATTTGTTGATGTCATACAGTAACAATTCTGTTAACCTTAACAGATCAGTGTTCATTCTGGCCACTGATTTTGGCTTAGTCTAATCATAATTTAGTCTTTTGATTTTTGTAAGTTTTACCTATATTACCACAGCAATGTGCTCTTCACTGCAGCGATCATTCGGAGCTCTGTTCACTGAAATACTTTTCTCCGTCTGAGTTCGGCTTGAGCTGCTAATAGCGACACAAAGTGTAATTACCGTTACTTCCACATCCACAGCTCAGTTTGTTTGCTGTTTCTTGTCGATGTTTCAGTAGAATTATAGAACATCATAGCCCATAAATCAGTTTTTTTTTCATCAAAGAACATTGCTGCCAGACACACGTTACTTAAACGTGAGGTTTAGTAATAAATGCAACAGGTCAAGAAGCTACGCCTTCTAACGAGCAGATGCTGTTTTACTAATTGAACTAACTGAAAGATTTTGCATTATAATGTAACATGCAGTTATTATTTGGTTTGTCCATCTTACTTTTGAATGTTTAGCTTATAGATACATTTAGTCATGGTTCCATTTAAAGTCTTCGACCGGGAAAAAAAAAAGGTGACAATGAATATTGTTATAGTTTTCCTTGACAAAATGACCAATTCAGCAGACATTAGCAGCATGCAGTGTTTTTGAGATTGAATGCAGGCTGGTGCTGCCGTATGTTATCTCACCCTGCCACTAGCCTCTTGTCCCTCTTCACCCTCACTCTCACCCTCCCCATGTCTCTTCTTACTTATTTTTCACTCATTTACTGTCTTAAAACACCATTTGTTCTTCATTTCTCCTGATTCTTTGTTTTCCACTGTTACCTTTCTCTCCTCTACACATAGACTAATCGCCACCTCTCCCCTTGTGTTAGAAAAACAAGTTCACCGTTGTAATATCAACCCGAACGTCTGCTCAGGCTGTTATCATCTCCTTCAGTTCCAAAGCCCGCAGTTATGAATCTTAATGGTGCATGCCTTTGAAGCCAGTATCACAATGCATACTTAAGTGAAATATCTTCATGTCTTTCTGCCTCACTTTGATCACCAAGTAGGAGTGACGCACAAAAACTGTTACAAGAACTTGAATTGGACAAGTCAAGCAGAGGTCAGGCCAGCTTTGCAATCCTTTATGAATGACACAGCACAATATTATTTCACTGTTATTTATGTTTTACCTTTGCTATTCCAGATTGCTTCACTTTAAATAACTGAAGCTGTGAATAAAAAGAAGCCAAATACACACAGTATTGTAATTCTGTTATGAATTAGCCTTAGTCTGCTCAAGATAGGGAAGATGAGAGAAGATATATTGCATAACTCACACGGACCCGTAGGTGGAAGCTTGATTCGGCTGCGGGGTAATCCTGATCCAGAGAGGGGGGTGTCCTCACCGAACCCTGCTGCTCCACATGGACAACTCTCTGTGAGTGTGTGTGTGTGTGTGTGTGTTCTCTCCTCCCAGCAGTCCGAAGCAGTTTTTAAGGCTATTTATAATCAAGGTTTTTGTTTGCAGACTGGGTTGTTACCTCCAGTGCTTATCTCTGAGTTATTTGATAGAGTAGTGAGGACATTGGATAAGAGTGACTTCTACAAAACCAGTGTGCAGCAACTGAGAATTGATGAGTTCCAGTGGCTCAGTGGCTCGGTAATCACTCAGACAGGCTTCACCACTCCTTCATTTTATCTGCCTTGATCTCACTCATCCACCGTACTGGACTCATCAAGATGTTTGGTTTCCTTATAAAACGCTGTGATTAACATTTAAGGAATTCATAGTGTAACTTTTAACATTTCAAGATGTTTCCCTAATCTGTAACATGAAAATAATACATTTCAGAAGATATGTTCAAATGTACATTTACTGACATGACTGATCAACTACATGAAGCTGCATGTATCAGTTTTCTTCAGCCCCTTGGGGGAGAGAATAAAGAGAACATCAACAAGCTAAACATTCCTCAGTTTCATATATAACGGTTTACACATCCAGCAGACAAAGAGCAGCATCATCATTATTCATTTGGAGACGTGTTCCTGCACCTGATGCATGCCAGTCCAACATTCACTCTCCTTTTAGCGTTGTTTTAGAAACATCTGACTCTTTAGCTGCTAAATACGTCAGTATGTTCAACAGGTAGGTGAACTTAGTTGAGACTGAACCAATCTATGTACCATTCTTTCACTATACACACAGCATTCATATAGAAGTGTTCATTAGCAGCTTTGGTTGGCATATGATTCAGCATCCACCCAACACACAACCTTATCTACATGACTTGGACATCTCTTTGATACTTCAATATTTTATTAAGGTTTTTTTTACAGCAAAGAAAAACTAATCCCAAACAAGTAAAACAATACTAGTAAATCATGCAACTGGCAAAGAAAGACCAGGAAGAAGAACAAATGAAACATAAATAAATAAATAAGAGAAAAAGAATACATCAAAACAACCATGCAACACACCAAAAACGTTGTCCGACACTCGTGTCAACCATAATTTCAGCCCAACAACAGATATGAAAAAATATATTCAAAGGGTTCTATACACAGCATTATTGATGTTAGGATCTAGATTTACACACATGGAGTAGCATCCTGTTTGAAGAGAGTACCTGTCTTCTTAAGACATAATGAGCATCAACACTAAACAGAGTCAAAGCTGTGTGAGGTTAGGGGGGGGCAAGTCACCAGCCAAGCTCCTTGTTCTGACAAATATTTGATCCATTTTGTCCATCTTGCTATGTTGACTTGGACATCTCATGTACAGTGTATATCCAAAACACATTACAATTTGAGTACAGTCCTAGTTTATAGATTATGTATATTGACTGGAATCCTAATATACATTTTTACTTTTTTAACAGTAGAAAAACCGCCTCAAGATTGCTAAAATCCTGCAAATGTCATAGCAGACATGCCCTGCTTACCTCCTTGGTTGTTTGAACAATACAATGTCTCTTTGCGATTCATTTCATATTCTATGTATCTGTCTGTCTATTTATTTGTATTCACTTGTTGTGGATGAATGTGTAATTACACATCATTTTCTATAATGTAAAACTTGGACTCTTATGCAATTATTTTTCTTTAAAAAAAACCCAGTTTGACAGACAGTCCAGCTCCTGGGAAAAGTGGCATTGCAGCAAGGTGGAAGGCATTAAGAGCTTCCAGTGACGCCCCGAGGCAGGCTCATGTGATACCCTGTAAGAGAAGGGCTAATATTTTACAGTCGGCTTGGTATTTACCAGGAGCCCGTATCGTTCACCTCAGATCAAGAGCAAAGTATCAAAACATTCTGAGGATGAGCACTGAAGCAGCTCATCAGCTCTCTTCTGAGGATAAGGCTTCTTTACTTATCAAAGAGGGGTTCAGTCGCTGGTCGCGTGGAGCACAAAGAGAACACCTGGATGCCTAACATGACGTTGAAGCTAGGCATCTAAATGATGACACCACAGAACTGTTTTGCCTTTGAGTCTCGGCCGTGACGTAATCCATGATACATAGCTGTGAAATGTAGAAAATCCGCTTTTGTAAAACACGAAAGGGAGAATTCAGACAGTTTGATTGATGGAATTGTTACAGAGTCTACTTAACAATCCTCTAAATTTAGATTTGATTTGGTATCCCTGTTGGCCTGCGACCCAGGCATTACCTCAGCCGCGGAGCTCAGAGTGAGTGCGGTGTGCTTGAAGACTGGGCAGAGAGGCTGCTGTCATCCAGTCAAATAGCAACCAATTGGTATGTTGAACTGAGCTCAGCCTGGAGTGTAACGGCAGAACAAGCACAGTTGTTCATATATTATTCCTGCTGCTGCAAACTGAAAACATGCTCATGTTAGTGCCTGTTCACGCAGGGAGGTAAAGAGGGCCAGAGGAGCCAGGTGGTCTGGGTTTTCTCAAAGCTTCTTGCACTCATATTTCTTTATTTGCATTTTGACAAATGTTCCTGTAGTTGGGAATAAAGAGTGCATCAAGCTCACGTTGTGAGCTGGAGGTTTATGTAAGTGAAGAAAGAAAGGAGAGATGATGACATACACCTTTATTCAGTGGCGGGCCGTGCATTTCATACCTGGGCCTTCAGTGCCGTCCTACTACAGTTGAACCTCCTCATGACGCCACAGCTACGGTTATTATTTGTTTCGTGTAAAAATGAAGCTCAACACCTACAGATACACTAAACTGCAGAGTGCAGATACATGAATACGAGCTGCGTAATGAACGCAAAATGCATTAAAAAACCTGCGGAGCTATCACACGTATTCCACCGCACACTGAAGAGCACGGGACATTCAAATAGTATTATATATTAAATAGACTAATGAACACAGTAGTAATGCTACGATCACTACCTCCAGGAAATACACAACACCTTCATTCTTGTTAGTGACGGATTTATTCTATCTGTCATCACCGAGAGGGGAAATGAGTCCACTTGAAAACACATGAATCTTCAAAAGATGATCACTTGAACTCAAACTTAACTACTTAAAACAAGCTGCACTGGAAGCAGAGCAACTGAGAAAGACAGTAGCTGTGCAATGAGAAAATAAGCTAATGGGGAAAAATAATTAGAATACATGTAGTGTACTTATGAAGAATATTAAATTATAAAATAGCTATAACTTTGTGAGCCTTTTACATATCTTAATTAAACGCACGAGGCTGCCCAAAGCTGCTGTAATCCATGTTTAGCAGCTGAAGGATATTGTTGTCAGGAGGTGGAGACTGGAGTGAATATTGGACGATATTGACCAGGTGTCTCCAAATGAATGATGTGTTGCTCCATGTCTGCTACATCTGTAAATACTGTTAGCTTGCCATGCTGCCCCCAGGTGGCCAAAAAAATCTACTATTGCAGGTTAATTAACAGATAATTCTAGTTACCCGCCGTCTTCATGGTTCAGTGTTGACTTACCGTACTTACTGTGGTTGTTGCACATATATTTTGTGTGTGCAATGAAAATAAATAAAGTGGTTTCGATAATCTGTTCAAACTGTTCGCTCATTTACAGGTCTGACTTCTCATGACATTTGCCCTGTTGGACTTTCCAGAACTCAGCAGTTACTTTAGTCAGTACAGCGCTAGACGATAGAAACAATGGCCATAATTATTTAAATAACACCAAAGTTGTAATAAATCTGAATTATCCTTTAACCGTGTGGATTTGGACCCCTGCTGTTCCTCCTTACACTGACTGAACCTCGCTGCCTCCCACAAACTCAACCTAACCCCACTAACTAAATACAGATGCCAGAATCTCTCCACAGAGTGCTAGTAATACCTTCAGCAGCACTCGTACATTGAGGGCGGCTCGAATGACAGAAGCAAGGAGAGCATGCATCAAAGAATGAAGACAACATCATCTGAAGTTTTATGCTCTGCTCTTTTTCTTAGGCCTCGGTTTGATTTGTCCCCACCCTCGACGAATAACTTGAATTCCAAATACTGCATTGACTTGTCTTTGCTGAAGTTTTATTAAAGCTGCATCGACGTTCCCCATCAGAGTGCTCTTATACTGTGATGAGGCTGCACAGTAAGTAGCTCACTGTGTGTTCAACCAGCTCAAAGAAAATGCCTTCAGGTTATAGCCAGTGTCATACTGCAGGGCATGGAATGAGATTCATGAGTGTGGTAATCCATGCATTGTCAACATCTACCACATTCAACATATGAGGTCTTGTTCTGTCAGACATACTGTTTCATGGTTCATCTCTATCACGTTTACTGCACACGTTCACACTTTATATAGCATGAAAGAATTCAATGTTAACACGTACAGCGACGCCATGTTTATGTAAGGAATACTTCTTTTTCTATGATGTGCACAGTTGAGGCTGTTTCATGTCAGGAGAGTCAAATCTTTTATTTTTAGAACAACAGCAAACATATCGTTCACACGTTGCATAAATGACATGAATATTTCATGACCTAACTTGTATAATGAACATTCAGAACAGATTTCATCACACTTCTTGACTTGAGCCGCACATGAAACAGAGTAGGCACAGTGTGCTACTTATATCAGGCATGACTTTCAAAATAAGCACGCTCCCATTTCCCATGAAACTGGGGTTTTGGGGCTTGAACAGCTCAAACACAGCGCTGTGAAAGGGTTTCTACGGGTTATCTAACAGCAGCGCTGGCGGCCAAAGGATTACTCATCTGAATGTCCCTGATAACATGACAAAGTCGTAGAAAATGATTGAATTACCAATAAATTAAACCTTGTTTTGGCTGAGCATTCAAGAGATACAGTACGTCGTTCTGTTTTATAACATTGGTTTGACCTTCTGTTACAAAACGAATGCAGAGTAGACACAAAGGTCCATGGGAAATCAAAGGACACAATGTTATGAACTCTATCAGACATTTCGAGCCCATTTTCCATAGAAATATCAAAAATATGATATTGAGAGATTCCACAAAACTCTTATCTTTATCTCAGATTGATTTTTGACATCAAACCGGGAGAAAACAGGATTTTATCCACCAAGCTTTCACCTGCGTGTGTAAACAATCCAGCAGTGCCTTTAATACATCAAATGAAGTTTGATGCGTATTCTTTTTCAGCCAACATAAACATTACACTGTTGCTTTTAAATCTAGGAGGACATCTTGGGACAGCCAGCCAGGGTGTAGAGCTTACAGGGAAACTACTTTATGATGCGTTTGTGGTCTGACTCGTAGCTTCAGGCCTGAAGAGAAACACCGCAAAACCCCTGATGTCTCAGCCAGCAGGTACTTACAGCTGGTGTTCTTTTACTGATTTCTTGTGGTTGAATTAAAAGTTCAATATGAACTTGTGCTTAACTTATGACATGTATATACTCTATTACACTTTCCTCTCAATCCTTTATCTGATGATGCATGGTCTGAGCAGCATGATTCATGAACATGATACGAGTATCTCTTGCTGCTGCTCATCCCAACACATTTCAAACTGACAAGTGCAATGCTGTATAGGCCCTATAATATAAACATGGGGTCATCTGTACTATAGATTTGGGTTTACCTGGTACTGAGATCTTTCTAGTAATTCTGAAATATGAATTTGGTCAAAAGTGAGAAGGCCTGGGTGGAGCTGATGTTGGACGGGTGGCCACCACCTCAGCTAGCAGGGAGAACACCTCCTAAAACATAATTCATCTGACTAGCTCTGATGCAGCTCACTCACTTTAATTATGAGTTGATATCTAGCTAACGTGTAAACAGACAATTAGCTATTTATGCATCCGGCAGACACAAAGCAACACTTGGAGTTCCTGTTCTGCTTCTGGCCTCCTCACAAATGTAAGTTACATTTACATTCACTCCTTATAGCTCTGGTTTGGTCTCCACCAACGTCTGATGGAAACATCTGTGAGATGTTCAACTTCCTTCACAGGCTAACTGTTAACTTGGTCCGCCTTCACATTGTCATTTCATCCACTGACAATATGAAAATACTTAATTGCAGTAATTAACATAATTGTGATGTAAATGTGGTAGACCTGATGAGGTAATAAATGATTATTGGAGCTTAACTGAACAGATACACACTAGAAGAAAACACTGATCTTGTGTGACTTTGAGTCTTTATTGAAGTCGTTGGGGTTTCTTATAGATTCCAATACTTTGTTTTGATCCAGTGTTACGTGTCAGGCACCTGTACATGTGCTTTCTCCCCTCCTGCCTTTCTCTCTCTCTCTTTCTCTCCCTTGTTTTCTCTCCAGGTGCCAACAAGGTGATTGGTTTCCACCTGTGCAGGCCAGTCATGCTGCTCCTTGGCTCCCACAGATTTCAAGTTGGCCAATCAGCAGAGTGGGGTCCAGAATAAAAGGAGGAAGCCTGAGGAGTTCACTCCGTTCGCTTTTGTTCTCTGACACGGTTGTTGTTAAATTGTGAAGGTTTGTGGTGGGAGGTTGAGGACAGTAGGTGGGGTGGGGTACCCTTTACATGTGTACACACACATAGTTTAACTTTATCTAGAGGTCGGAGTTAACCAGGCCTAGTTTTGTTGTATTGATTTCTATTTGTTTGGCACAACCACATTTGTCCCATCCTCTCCCACATTGTTTGAGAACCTTTTGTTTGCATATACCTGAGTTAAAATAAATCATGTTAAATTGTTATTTCTACTTTTGACTTTTTCACATTCTTTGGTTGTCGTGTGTTCGTCTTAACTTATCCCCCAGACTAAAACAGGGACGTAACGTCCAGCATTAAACATTAGCCAGTATACATATCGTGTATTAAGGAACTTCTATTACACATTGACCTCCCCATAGGGACACTTAACAATTGATTGTATAGGTGTTGTCTGTGTTGTAATGAAATAAGACATCTGTCATGCTATGTGGGTGCCATTATCTCCAGCCATGGATACCCAACACACACATGCACCTTAAGGAAGAGCATGCGCCATCCAGCAGGTTTTTAGTGAGTGGAGAGGGCTGAAGGAAATGATCCATCACTCAGAGTAAACTCTAAACAGCCTAATGACACATGGCAATATAAAATGGAAAATTCAAATAAACACCAGTGGGCCTGTTTGGAGGCACTCGTGGTACAATAGCCCAAACACTGGGCATTTGAGTAATCATTACTAGTCATAATTCAGCACACTGGAGATGTTAAATAAACAGTATACTTCTGTAAGGCATATACAACAAGGCCCAAATTTACTTTAGCCGTATCACAGGAATCTGTGAGGTAAAGGACACTCACCAGCCATGCCAGAGACAGTATCTTTTAATGTCATGTCATGTCCTTTCATCAACAGCGGGAACCTTCCTGTTAGCCTCATAGAACATCTTAGTACTGTATGCCTTGGTGGCCTCTGAGCTGATTTGTGGCCATTGCATGACATAACAAGAAACCCAAACATCTGTGCCTCAAAGCGCTATAGGACATATTGTATCACCGTGTTCCACCAGCTACACTGTGCTTAAATTCAACTGGAGAAAAACAAGATGAAAATCATTTTCACTCTAAGCGAGCTTGTTCTAAGCCCAGAAATGAGTTATAGAACCATAATCTGTTAAACATCTAGGACCGATGTAGAAGCTGACCTCATAGGTGAAAACTTCTCCTAATTGGACTTGATTACACGGCTATTAGGAAGAGTTCTCTGAACCCGACCAGGCCGAGCCCCATGGTGGGGTTCACACTGCTGCCAGACGCTGTTATGAAGCCCAGGTAAGGTGTCACTGCAGGGCTAAAACCCAGTGGGCCCACAGTTAGAGCTGAAATTAAGGCTATTACTTTACTGCTATTCATGAGTACAATTTTATGCAATTTAAATACAGACAAAGAGTAATAATCACTCAATAAATAATGTTCTTAAGGGATTACAGAGTGGTTACTGAGTACTACCTCATGCTGTAGAACAGTAGTCTGTAGATATGAAAGACACCTCTTTAGAGTTCATCTCTCTATTGGTAGTATTATTGGTCAAGAAATTACTTTTCCTTCCAAACTAACAAAACATGTTCTTTTGCAAAGTGATTAATCATAATTAGTATCCTGCAAAGTCTGTTATCTAGAGAAAGGTCAGGCATGATGCATACACAGACAAATATTAGCTGTGATGTCTAACATTGATTTGGTGAAAGAATGAAAAAATACTCCTTCTCAGCCTTTGCACTGAGGACAGTTTCAGGAATATCTTCTGAAATCTTACACATCCTCCTGCATGTAAAATGTATATACATATGTCTGAGATTGGCCTGTGGATTAGAGAAAGATTCAGTTGCATATAGATGACATGTACACTGTCTTCCTCTTCATCTTTAATTTACCACACTTTTAACAGAAGAAATCTAACAATTTGACAGAATACCCTAAACTTCTTTGATTTTTACAATTGACAGAGGTGGCAGTCATCACTGCATCCTCCTAATGTATTTTGATTTTAAGGTGCACGATACGAGACTGGGAGCATTTCGATTGCCTCTTAATGTCTTGTCAATATGGCCAAGGCGTACCAGCGGCTCACAGCTAACGATGCTAACAGCGCTAGCAATGCAAACTACAGCAATAGTGACACAGTGTTTACCTGAAGGGGAACAGCAGGGTGTCTGCTACGCTGTGGGTCCAGACGGCATTAGTGTACCGCTGCCTCTGACGGCCGTAGACGTCGATATGAGAGAGGTGAGAGTGAACCAACGCAGTAAAGTTGTAGGCCAGCTAAACAATGAGCGGATTCTGCAGATTCTGGTGATAATGCTCTGTATGTTCTTCACTATGAGTGACCCCCTCACCTGCTTTTATGTGCATTTTGAATTCGCTTACAAAAAAACCCCCTAAGTGGAACACCAGAAATTCAAAAAGGTTTGACACTTGGCTGAGGACAGGTTTGTTCAAAGTATTGACTGGAAGAGAAACAAATCTGATCTTTGTTGAGCGATAAAGACTGTAATGTTCCTTCATGAAATAAACAAAAATGCCATATTTCCATCATGTTTTCCACACAGTTTTCTACTGTTTGAGATGTGACTGATGATCTGTTAATTACATCACCTCCTTGTGCTGCTTCTGCAATGGTTTATGGTACCTGACTGGAGAATTAGTGCCTCGTACTTCTAATCTCAACTCCTAATATTCTCATAACAGTAGTGGATGGGGATGCACATTAATTCACATTTTCTGTTGCTGTTTTTTGGAAATTTGGTTAAAAATTAAATCGAAATTTTAAATTCTGGGAAACTCCATTTTGGGAAACAAGCAGTTTTATGCTGTGGAAGGTCAAATGGGATCAATGTGTTCAATACCACACTAACCGTCCAATTTCATACATGATAAAACGTCTGTTAGCTCTCAATATATGTGTGAAAAAAGCCTTACATTTATGTCATCCTGCTGGTCCCCTGACAGCCATCACTAACCCAATATCCTGTTTCAGAGAGAGTGAGCCTCCAACATGTTGCTTTTGGCCCCCCACCAAATCCCGAAAGTATGAAAATGACCCATCCAGTCATGGCCTGCAGCTCTTTAAAAGCCATCAGCGTTCCTTTTGACAAACCTCCACACGGCTCAGAGGCCAGACCTGACTGGCAGAACACAACTCTGCCCGCCGACCACAAAGCCCCCCCCCCCCCCCTCCCCACAAGCCAAGTAAGCAGGGTCATTTCATACCATTTGTAAGGCCACATAATTCAACGACCACAAGGCCTGGCGATTATAGCTCTGCAGAGAGCCCAGATAAACAGCATCGGCTTCCTCCCGGCTTGTTATCAGCTTTCTCATACGCTGGCTGGCCTGAGTTCTACCCTCGCCTCGCTCAACGTGTCACATCCCTCTGAGTGTTGGACCCAGAAATGTCTTGACATGTTGTCTCTGGGTGTGCTCTCCCTCTCATTTTGTTAGGATGTGACTAGTATGCTGCTAGTATGCATTTCTATCATTGTAGTGGCTTCCAAATGTGTAAACTCAGACAGGCACGGGAGGACCACTTGTGCTTCGAGTGCTGCATAATAATAGGTTGTCACCGAAGTTCAGAGAGGCTTTCAAGAGAAGCAGCATTGCCTCACAACTGACAAATACGAGAAAAACAGCTAAAGTTATGAGTAGTTCTTTAGTTCTGGATAGACTGAGTCCAGTATGATTAATGCTGCTGCTGTTGACATGAAATGAACAAATGAATCAAGCTCCATCCAAACCAAGAAGGAAAGGCATCATTCAGAAGCAGTCGGGATTACTGGCATTCCCGCGAGGCCGAGGTATTTGCCAGATTCCTCAAATACATTCATGCACAAACAGCGTCAGGTGTCAGGTGCTGCTCTTTGTCCTGCCAGTGTCAGGTTAGGATCGTTAAGAACGTCCGGCTTGAAGCGACAACTGGCACCGCACCAGGGAGCAGGCTTTTACTGAAACAGACGCTTGCCTTCATGAATTGTGACTTATCCTCAGTACCAGACTTTGCGTCACATTTCTCAGTCGGCCAGCCTTGCCATGACTTGAACTTGACGTGGAAGTGCTGTATGAAAGCTATACTGCCACACAAATCATGCAGATGTGCATTGCAGATGGAAACCGGATGCAAAATGAATTACATTTTCTATGTCAACTTGTGGTCTCCGTATGAGTTTGGTGTTTTGGAGCGTTCGGTGGCTGGTCGTTGAATGGTCTCTGATATGGAATTGGCTCTGCTTGCTCTGTGTGTCTAAGAATCATCTAGAGAGAGCTGGGTTTGCTTGGAATTTCACCGTCACACACATGAGTTCATTGTCAGACACACAAACATGAACCTTCTGTTTATCTCACAGGCGTGTGTGTCAACAGAAGCTGTCGGTGTGTTATGCAGCAGCCCCCTCCTGTTGTAACTGACATTACTAGTAGTGTGGCTTACACATCAGTAAGCCACAAGTTCATGTACTGGTTAGAGGTGTAACGGTTCTGAAACTGACACCGAAAAAGCGTTTCAACCCTGAGTGCTGGTACAGTGGATGTGTGTGTGAGTGTGTTCACTGTGGAGCTGATGGTTCACATACAGAGTGACACAGTGTGCACATGAATGAAAGATGGTCTTAGAAAAGTATATAGCTCCAGAGTAGAACCCTGATCTGACAAATAAGTGAGCCCAGACGGATCAAACTTAAAGGATAATACTACATAATAACTTGCTTATGTTTTGCTCATAATGATACCCCTTAGACCCGGGGAGACAACAAGCAATGTCAAGTGATTTAGCTTCTGGACCAAAAGAAGACTACGATGTAGTAAAGGTCTGCACACTGTAGCTCCTACCTGTTTACCTGCCTGCCTGTGCATATTGTGTCTTTACAATCATTGCTCGTCACCGGAGTCTTCCACAAGCTGCTAGCTCGTCTCTGTGAGGACTCACAACAGCCATGTTTGTTGTTCATGTTCCGTATGATCATTTAGGGGGAGGGGCTTTGGAGGGAGGCCTGAAGGGACGGACTGTCAGTGTTGATGACTTGGAGACTTTCTTGCCAGACTTAGGGACTTTGGAGCTAGTGCTGCTAGATACTTTCATTAGAAAAGAGTTGGCAACACTGGGCTGGGTTTTTGGGTTGGATCATGTTTTTTATTTTGGCGTACTGTTGCTCGTTTCTCAAGATGACCAACCCTAGCTTTGAGTGTAATAATTAGCACATCAACAAGTGATGCTTGTAATACCTAGAGGCGCATCTATATGTAAAGCACCTTTAGAGTGACAACACCACACTAGGAATGATGGCCAGATACAAATGTTGGAATAGAACAGAATTATCTTTTAACATGTTTAATATGGCGGTTAATGTCCGGCATACAGGCCTCCATGTTCATAGGTCATCTAGGAACTGTGAAGACATGCTGTTGTCTTTTATACCTGAACTCATAAAGGGACACGGGAGGAGAGATTTGAACATGGATCATTTGGAAACTTCAGTTAGACACGGAGGAATGTCTGAAGTACCAGATTGTTGATATTGTATGAGTAAGCTAACTTGTGGTAATACATAAGTGACTCACATTTTCTTCGTGTTGACTCTTTTGATGCCTGGCCGTGTTCCAACCTGTGAACTCAGCTTAGCTTTATTTTAGACGAATGAGGATGTGTCGATGGATAGTTTAGGGCAAATACCAACACTGTTTTTTCTCTTCCCTCATACTGGTGCTGTTACACATCTGAAAGCAATAAAACAAGGAAAAGAGAGGGACAGGCATATTTAAAATTGTGAATAAAGAAGTTGAACAAGTTAGTAAATACCCTTTTATACTGTACCTGTTTACAAGGTTTGATGTGAAGCTGAATGAGGGTAAACTCTACTCCATGAACTGATGCAGCACAAAAAAGAAAGCTTTGTGATACCTCCAGGGACAATTGTACTTCTTTCATGTGATATAGTAATGTTATACTCTTCTATCTATATTCATGCTTTGAGTTTGAGCTCACCTGGACACAGATGACATGGACTGAGGACCTGAGGACCTGAGGACGTGATGACTGTGTCTGTTTTATTCAGTTGTGTCACATGGTTCAGTCAAACTTCTTGTCTTTTGTGAAGAACATTTAAAACGTAATAAAGGAAAATGGGGTTTTCACTTTTAACAATATATTAATTAGACTTTCTCCTAATCCGTGCTATCATGATACTATTTGTCTGAAGTCTCACAGAAGCATGAAATAATGTAAGAACGTTACTGACCTCTGCTGGTGAGAATAAGGAAGTACAATAGCAAGAATCTCATGTTATGACTCTGTTTAAGCCATATTAAATATCATATATCTAATATTTCGTCCACCTCCCATTGATATAAATGTGGTGGACACAATATTAGAAAACCCCCTCAGTGGCATAAAGAAGAATCAGCTGAAATAGTTTAGAGAACTCCCTTCATGAAGGTTTATTGCAGGGCTGTTATATTAGACTGAATAGTTTAGCTAGGTGGACCTGATACATTTGCAACTGATGGTATTGTAATCATTCTACCTTAACTTGGACAAAGAGTTTGGTCTCTGTCAAGTTAAGGGCTACACATTGTAAGTGAAGGACAACATTCCAGAGAAGTGAATGAACACAATCACACTTTAAACAGATGTTCCATTAAAAAGTAACCGTATGTGTTAGACATTCATATTCATGTGTTAAAGTAAACCAAATCTGTATTTGACTAAACAGTTCAACAGATTTCATACACTGTGATAACAATACATGTGTAACTACTGATCAACTGGTGAACATGAATCTAATAGGATAAGCATAGGATGTCATGTTGCAATGTATCTAACTCTGATTCAACTTCTTGCTCTGGTTACAAGTCAGGTGACATTTTAAACTTGCTTCAAGGAACAGGAAGTGAATTTTTTTTTCCAAGACATGTCCAGTTGACTGGGGCTTTGTTAATCCTTGCTGTCTTTTCTAACAGTCTTTCTTTAACCCTGCAGCTGATCTAAAGATCAGGATGAGGCAGACATTCCTGGTTCATGTATTTCAGTGTCCAGCCTCTCCTTCCTATCAGTGACCAGGCAGCTTGTTTGAGTCTGAAATGGAAAGTCTGCCTGCAATGATTCTCTTTGGTCTGTCATTTATTAACGACCACAGGCCAAGTCGGTGGAATGTGCTTTTGGTGCAGCATGGTGGGTAAGCTCAATAAAGCAGTGTCAATAAATGTAGACAGATATCAGCATCACATTAGACACATGACCAACACAACAGACATTATTTACATGGCTGTGGCTCAGAGGTAGAGCACCGATCAGAAGGTCGATGGTTAGATCCCTGTCTCCGCATGTCGAAGTGTCCTTGGGCAAGATACTAAACCCCAAATAGCTGAATGAATGTTGGCATGTAGTGCAAGACTCTTTGAGTAGTAAGTACATCCATTACCACAAGACAAAGTTCACAGACCGTATTTACCAGATTGACAGAGGGGCTTTAAGTGCAGTGTTCAGAGTTCTTATTGCAATGGGGAGACCTGTTTTGATGCAGACTTTGTGAGTGTGGTTTGATCCGTCCTCACAGGGACACAGGTGAGTCCTTCCAGGTGAGAACTCAGAATGCTCTTAAACTTGCATGTTGCACTGTTTTGTAAGTTGAGTGGGTGCTGGTGGTCGTCCCTTACAGATTTGAGACTGTGTGAAGTTGACTTATCATTGTTCAGAGGCCTCAGATGTTTCAGATCAGACATGAAGCAGGTTCACTGAGCTTCTGGATATCTTTGTTGAGAAAAAAAACAGTCAAATGTCAAACATGTACTGATGTAAAACAAAACCTGTTCTACAAAGTAAGTCCTGCTCGGGCCACTTGTTTTCAGTAGAATAGTGCTACCTTGTGGTCATTTATAGCACTCACATCTTTCTGAATCAAAACTACATGATCAAATGGATACATAGGTGACTGTGGCTAAGTGGAGAGCAGGGCTGTCCTTCAATCAGAGGATCGGTGGTTCGATCCCCGGTTCCGGCTCCGCTAGTCGCATGTCAATGTGTCCTTGGGCAAGACTCTTAACCCCACAGTGCCCCCGTAGCTGTGCCTGCGGTGTATAGACACTGAATTGTAAGTTGCTTTGGATAAAAGCATCTGCTGAATGACTGTAATGTACAAAATAAAATGTTCTCATAAAGTCATTCAGATAAAAGTTTTTATATATAGTAACAACAATATAGGCTACTATTTACTGAAACAATGTTTTGGTCTCATCATCGTGCCCATTGAGCTGGTTATGAAGGTAAATGTTGATTTTAGAACTTTCCCTGTTCAGGAGGTGAATGTACAGCCTGGTAGTGTCAAACCCATACTGATTTCATTAGCTGATAATAGTTCTCAGTCTTACTAAAGTGATTGGTTTTCATTGAAATATGTCCTCATCAACATGCCTACAGTCAAATTATATTACAGAATTGGTTTGAAAACACACTTCTAATGCCCACTTTTCAGAATCCAAATCAGCTTTAGTGAGCCGGGCAATACTTCTATTCAAATATATGTCATTTATTTCCTTAACTTTATATTTCACAATATAGCATGTTTGCTGGTATTTTATTTCACTAAATAAATAGTCTATATGAAATAATCACGTTTTTTTATGCTCTTGGATGAATTCTTGATGGTTTTTGTTTGAAGGAGGGGACTCCACAGCTCCAGTGATCTCTTGAAGATGGTAAATGGACTTGTACATGTATATCGATAGTCTTCCGAACACTCAGGGCGCTGCATGCAAGGTGCCCATCAGGACCATCTAACCATTCTCTTCATACACAGCAGGCACAGCCTACAGGAGCAATTTGAGGTTAAGTGACTTGCCAAAGGACACATCGACATCGGATCTTCTGATTGAAGGACGACCCGCTCCTCCACTGAGCCACAGTCGTTGTGCAGACCTCCTGACCTCCTGTCTCCTGTTGCTGGTGATGTCCTGTAGGCCTCGCCACATGATGCAGGGTCGAGGTCTGAAACCTGTTTTAGTGTAGCTCCTCTTTGCTACTCTGATCTCCTTTGTCAGTGTGCTCCTGGCCTGGTTATGCAGGAGTCTGTCCCTACTTCTGGAGGCCGAAGTTGCCTGAGTTTTGCAGTAAACCAGGGTTTATTGTTTCTGTACGTGCAGAAGGTTCTGATGTAAGATGTCTCAGTGTCAGTGAGTCATTCAGGTCCGTAGCTGCAGCTTCCAAAACACTCCAATCAGTTATTCACTATTAAAGTGATACAAATGTAGGCTAGGTGAATAAAAGCTGGGATTTGTAATGATTTAAAACAAACTGAAATCCATTTGCTCTTTTACTTTCCTTCTTTAAAAAAAAAGTACATTCTTATTTCACTTCTCTTTTCTCCTCTAACCCTAGCAGTGTCATGAGCTATCACTGCAATGTCATAAGATAAGACAAGATGAACAGTATGAAGATGCAGCTTTACATGTCACTGTAGTTTGAACATATGGTTCTCCTTAACTGTGTCGCTTAGTGGCCACACTTTGACAACAACTTCCCCCTGAAAGTCAAACAAAAGACTGCAGCGGAACAATGTGTGTCAGTCCGCGGAGGACACACAGGGGGATGCCCTAGTCCCGGGTCAGCTCCTGGTCGCTCATGTCCCCTAAGCAACGGCCTGATTAATGCAAACACTGCGTTACTATGGAGGCCGAGACACAATCAGTTCAGCTCACACACTGACCCGGGACAGCAGAGCGACTTGCGGACATGGAGGAGACACCTGCCGAGGACAGAAGACTGGACTTCATAGCGGATTATGTGCTGAGGACTCTGAAACTGAAACAGGACAAATGGCAGAAGTGCGTGTCCAGCGAGGACAACCGGCAGGTGCTGCAGGAGTTCCTGGACAGAGCCGAGCAGAGGACTCTGGTGGTGTCTGTGACCGCGTCCGGACTGCTGCAGCCCGCCGCCGCCTTCACAGCCAGCTCCAGGAACAAGGCGGTGTACTTTGTGAAACACAGCAGGACAGCGCTGCGGCCCGACTCCATGAAGGAGAACCTGGTCTACGGGGACTTGTCTTATGCTCCACTGGATCACTTTTCTGCTCTAGTTGAGGAGGTAAGCAGCAGGACACAATGTGTTAATTATTGCTGGATGCACGGAGGACTGGCTCAATGTCCATGTGTCTCTCATCCTATGTTGTGAGTGAAGTTTAGACTGAGATTAAGTACTTTCACTTTGGTCACAAGGCCAAGTGTTGAATGTAATTTACACTGAATTAGTGTAGGCATGCTTATGTACTCAACATGTACTTTATTCAAATACTGAACTCTATTGTCCTCTTACCCAGAGCTGTATTAGAGCCCGGTGACCTGATCCCCCTCTGTTCATTGTATGCATCACTTTCTCATTTGCAAACAGTTTGCGGTCGGCCTATAGTGGTTAGGCCTGTAGTTGTAGTTACTAGCAAGACAATGAGCTTCAGTGTTATATTACCGACACATGAAATAGGCCATGTGATACATTAAATAGGCTATATTTGGCTGATATAATTTCAGTAGATCTGTGTTTTACATTGTGGTATTACTATTTGTACCTTTCCACTGGTTTGTAGCAACTCATTGGGTAACTTTTATTGACTTAAATTGTATTAGTATGAACTATTTTTAGATGGATTAAGCACAGATATATGAAATGCAAAGTGCTATACATAAATAAATAAACAATAATTATGGCGTAATAATACAATAAACGTAATGCTACAACATATGTAACATGTATTTGACTTTTGTGTTCGTCAATTGAATTGTAAGTACTTTAAGTCACATATTAATAGAGTTTCATGTATAATCATCCCTTTTAAAGTAAATTCTTAACGCTAATTCTTTTCATGTTACTACTGCTACTGCTGGCTATGCTAATTAGGCCTACTTAATTAAGGGTGTCTGCAGTTAGCTTCCACCTGTGTAGGGACTGTTTTATTTAGTGCGTGTAGTGTAGTGGGTGAGTTAGGGTGAGTTAGGGTGAGGTGTGTATCTGGCACCATTGTGGTCTTACAGTTACAGCTTGTGGCAGTGCTATGCCTAGCAAGGAATCAAGCCAGGCGACCTGTTTGTTCCTTATAATGACTGGGGCGCGGACACAGGGACGGACGGACGGACGGACACACACACGCACATGCACACACGCACGCACACACGCTTCCTAATTGGAGCTTCTGGACTGTTGGGATCTGACTAGTCACTTCAGTGGTGGGTAATGGTTTTCTGGAAGTGTTTGAGAGAAGCCATGGTCAGCCATCCTCTTTCTTTTACTAATAATATAATATGATACTTTCTGACATAACACTGACATCACTGAAGTGAACGATGTGCACACTTCTTCCACCACTGTAAGCATCACACTTTTACTCCAAAGCAAACGTTTTCCATGTTGAGAACACTCCTTTTCCCTTTACTCCTCCAGGTTGTGGCCCCGCTACTGTCTAACAGTATGAACCACTCTGAATGGCCCCAGGTCGTGTCTCAGGACATCAGACGCCACGTCCACTCCCTCAAGACCAATGTGTTTGTGGTGTCAGGCCAAGTCCGGGGCAAGACGCTGCTGCCTCTCCCTGCAGGCTCCGAGAGAGTAGAGCAGGCTGCCCTGGAGACAGATAAAAGGCAAACAAACACAGGCGACATAAAGGTTCATGTTAATGCATCATTCTTTCCCACGTTGAACGTAAACGGTTTCCTTGTGAAACTTCACAGGCGGGAAGTAGTGGATAAGAGCATCATCCACTCCTTGGAGTCAGCAGTGATTGAGTGGAGCCATCAGATCCGCGCCGTCCTGAAGAAAGACTCCTCTGAGGCTCTGCTGGAGGGCAGAAACCCCACACCACACACCGAGCTGCTCTTCTGGACCAACAGGTCAGCACCTCTGTTATTACACACACTGAATATCCACTGGCAACTTCTGAGGAGCACTTGTTCCAGTGCAGTGATTGTGTGCAAATAACACGTCCCTACAGGACCTCAAAGTTGAGATGTTTTAAAAGTTTTTGCTAGTGAAACTAATTATTTGAGATCCAGAACACCTGTGCTATCAAGTGAAAAATGTCATTTGGAGCCCAGTGCTCTCTTTTCATTTTTTTGTTACATAGCAGAATTATGTCTTATGAGGCCAATATCCTCTACTTGTATCATTGTTTTTTTCCTCTGCACTAATGTGATAAAAACGTTTACTACTTTAACATATGCAGTTATGGACAAACTGATAATTCAGCAAAGCTATGTTGTAATTTCTTACCAAGCGGAGATTAACTCGTGTTTAAACACTGAATTAAAGTGCCAAGCGGTAAATATATTACACACAGAGATTTCTCCCAATGTAATGGAGATGCAGATTGCAAAAACAGCTCTCAAAGTGGATAGTTTAATCAGAAAAAAATGTTCCCATGAAAATAGTAGACCGATTTTCTCTTCAGATTCATTGTATTGGGCACAGCTTATCAAAGGAGAAGTTGCATTTTAAATGCTCTCTTA
The DNA here is from genome assembly GCA_032191485.1 of Leptoclinus maculatus. Taxonomy (NCBI): domain Eukaryota; kingdom Metazoa; phylum Chordata; class Actinopteri; order Perciformes; family Stichaeidae; genus Leptoclinus; species Leptoclinus maculatus. The sequence goes on from JAVDOI010000015.1 coordinate 17,738,805, forward strand.
TAATGCTGTGAGCATCACACATTCTTTCATTCATGTATAAACCTACCAACGTTGAACATGCCTCGAATTGGCAATGCAGGACTCACGCCCATAGCGACCTCACCCGGAACCAAACCACAGTTAAACTCCAATGTATGCACTGGAACAGGCAACACATTTAAACCCATCCCCTGCATCAGAATGCAATCCCCAGTATCAGTACACTGTGAGAAAGGCAACACAGAACTCACAATGAACGAATCAAAGGCCCCCGTATCTCTCAATATTTTCACTGGTACCTTGACAGCACACATGGCCGTCAGACACAAAAGCTGAAAAATCGGACTGCTCCAGACTGCAATCCACTCCCAGTTCCACCTGCTCACTGGGAGCAAAAACACAGGGAGAACTGACACAGGGAGAAATAACAGGACAGATTTTTCGGACAGTAACAGCCAGTGCGACAGGTTTGATATGCGCACTACTGAACACCCTGTTGGGCACTGGACTTTACAGGGCAGTCAGCCTTCCAATGACCTCTGCCCTTACAGTAATGGCATAGGTCACTCGCCTCAACCTGCTGCTGACTCTATGCAGCCCATTCTGGTTTATCACGGCGAGGACTGTGTCCCTCACCCCACCGCTTACTTGCTGGGCGAAAGTTACTTCCATCCTGCTTGTCGTCAGCCTCATTCCGAGACCCGGTCTCACGGCCACCACGGTGCGTCAACACATACTCATCAGCCAGAGTAGCAGCTTCCGACGCCGTCCTCACTTTGTGTTAATTTAAGTACGTAGCAATATGACCGGGAACAGGATTTTTAAACTGCTCCAGGACAATCAAATCACACAGGAAAGAATCACCAATGAAGTACACCAACGACTGAAGTGAGTGGTTAACTCCCTGGCAAACTCCATCTGTGTCTGCCTACCAGACTTCTCCCAAAACCTGAACCTCTGGAGGTATGCCTCAGGCACCAACTCATAGGCTCTTAACACTGCAGCCTTGACAGACAAATAAACTTCACTAGCAGCCACACTAAGGGCAGCGTACGCTTGCTGCGCCTTACCTGTGAGAACGCAAAGCAAGAGTAATGTGCGGTCAGCATCCGACCAGTCTCTACTCAGCTACCCGCTCAAAAAGTGAGAAAAAAGTATTCGGGTCTTGTTCACAAAACCGAGGAACCAACCTCAGATTATTAGCAACATCGAAAGCACGTGAGGGCCCAGAAAAACCAACAGACACCTGCCCCAGGCCACCATCACTCAAACGCAACCTGCGCTCTTCTCGTTCAAGTCTTTTAATTTCCACTTAGAACAACAGTAACTCTTTACGCTGCTCAAAAGTTAACTCGGTACCATTACTCACCCTAGCTTCACTAGAGGTAGACGCACCAAACGTGTCTGAGACCAACAGCCTGCAACTTAGACTGGAGAACACCCACTTCAACCAGATTTTCTTTTAAGAGGTTTTTCATGTTCTCCTTTAAACACGTATCCCCCACATCCATCTTAAAATGCTCAGGAATTTTCACCAACTGCTTTCGTGAACAATGTTCCAATAACTCCTCTGATGGAGCTCTTAAAAAGTCCTCAACAGAAGCCATAGCTTATTTTTTACCTGCCCGAATACACACAAAACGATAAGTACAGAAGGAAGAACCCTTTACGCTACTCCACAGACAGAGATCAAACGGCCCATACACAGCCAAACATTACCGTAGTCCTAACTGCCTAACCAGAGACTAACTAAACTCCCCCCTAGTCTTCAGGTGCTACTTGTGGTGGGTACTTACGCACTAAAACCCGTAGGCTCGGTAAAGCAACCATAACTGGCAACCCACCTGCAGCCTCGGACGTGCCCCCGAGACAACTGCTCTAACCACTTTCATAACCACACTATAGAAACCCCCCAACGAACTACAAAGGGAGTCCGCTCGTCAGCCTAACGGGGACAGAACAACAGCAATTTACTCACCGTGTAAAGAGGACCACCCAGACTCCGACACAAAATCACCAGCCTAACAAACAAAATGAATCAGCCTACTTACCAGACTCAAATGTCTCCCAATCAAGCAGATTGTGCAACCAATTCAACACAAGGCACACAGCCTACCAGGCTACAGCTGCTACTGATATTAAATCAGTGCAGACACCGGGTCAACCAGAAATGGACGAGCCTCCATATGTCACAGCCCGGCTCAGAGACTGGAACAAAAACAGGGAGACAACGAGCTGGCGGTAGTGATGTGACCTTTCGTGTCGAGGCTTCGAAGCGTGTGTCGAGTAATCCAGGAAGATTTTTATGAGGCGCGTATCGAGGCTTGTGTTGATGACGTAGGTGGTGACGTTCGAAGCCTCGCGAGCCGGCCGTACCACGTGACTGATTCAGGAAATGGTTCACGGGTCTGGCGTGCGATTCGAAATATAAGGGGCAGCGAAACGCAATGGATCCCCTGTCACATTTTGTGTACTTCTGACTTTATTGCGCAAACTATTCTCTGTACCCCAGCTTCATCTGTGCCCTGTGAAAGGGTGTTTTCTAAAGCAGGCGAAATAATCAAAAAAAAAAGAAACCGCCTGAAGCCCAGCACTGTGGAAAAGTTGTTATTTTAAAATAACAATGAATAAAATGTTTTACGTGTTACATGTTGTCCCTATTAACATAAGCACAGTCACAAACCAAGGAACACAAGCACATTCGGCCGTGGCTCAATGGGTAGAGAGGGTTGTCCGGTAACCGCAAGGTCGGCGGTTCGAGGTTTGGCTTCTACATGTCCTATGTCGAAGTGTCCTTGAGCAAGATACTGAAACCCCCCCCCCCCCCCCCCCCACCCTAACTGCTCCCCGGGTGCTTCTCAGCACCCCACTGTTCCCAATAAGCTAGGGATGGGTTAAATGCAGAAGTCAAATTTTGTGTATATAACAATAAAATCCTAACTTTAACACCACAACCCTCTCCCCAATTTGTTTCCACTTTTTGACCCCGTATCATAAAGACAGACACCATATTAATAAGTTCATAAGTTATGTATCACGCATCACAAACATCATTCATTCATTCATTCAATTCAATGCTTCACACACCAAAGCCATGGTGTCATTTTAATCACTCTGCCTGTTTTACATGTATTGTCCACTTGATGGCGCAGTAGAGCAAATGAAGCACCATGAAGCTTCGGCCCATGAGTGAACCAATTGGATGGAAAGCTTCAATGCTTCATCTCGCCATCACTAGCTGGCGGCCAAAAGAAGCAATTTATTTGTCTCGCCAAAAACAAGTAACCCAAGGTTAACATTACTTTACACAAACAACTGTGGTGAGCCAGTCAACAAAGATCTTCCTTTCAGCGAGCACCGCTGACAACTGGAAAGGGTATTTAAGGCAGAGGTGGGCCGATTAACGATTTAGCAAAACCCAGATAACATTTAGTTGTAAAAGACATTAATCTAACCTGTTAGAGACTCTCTCTAAATGGCACTGAAAGTTGTATTACAATTTGTAATAGATGTGAATTTGTAGGCCAAACTTAACATACATGAAAGGTGTTTAGTGGCTTTGAAGAGGTCTGTGTGTGCACACTACTGTCAACTAAAGCCCCACAACTAAAGCCAACCGTTTTCTCCAGCCTGTAATGTTTATGGACCAATATTGGTGCTCAAATGTGGAAAAAAACCTGATGTGGAGACTTTGTCCTGTGTGCAGAGACAGTCTATGTAACCTATAACTTTACACAAACATAGTGATGACCTTAGAGTGCTGACACACAAACCAGTGGCCTTCTGCAAATGTGACAGAAATCTTTTTTTCCCCTTGAAGATACGCAGACCTGGAGTGCATCCACTCCCAGCTCAAAGCCTCTAAGGTCAAGAAGATGGCGATGCTGTTGGAGGCTGTGGAGAGCAGCTATTCCCCTGCTTTTACTGACATGAAACAGGATGTGCTAGCAGGTAATGACACAATCTATGCACCTGACCATATAAAGAAATGAAATGAAGCCTGCTTTCTGAGGTCTAGCACATGCTTGGTTGAAGGGCTAAAGTAGTATTTTGCGGTTGTATTGTGATCACATCTTCACTCTCCAGCCTTGGAGGAGGCAAAGGACATCTGCACCTACCTGAGGCCCCTGCAGCGTCTGTTTGAGGACATGGAGAGTGCAGAGTTTCCTGATGTGAGGTGTCATATCGGCCCTCTGATGCACACAGTGTGCCTGGTGTGGGCCAGCTCCAGATACTACAACACCCCAGCTCGCCTCCTGGTTCTGCTGCAGGAGACCTCCAACCTCCTCATACAGCAGGTCAACTGCAGTCTCAATCAATTCCAAGACCTTGTTTCCCTTTAGATTTATGTTTTGTGGTTACCATCTTTGTTGCTAATTAGTCATTACTGTGGGGTTTCTGAAGAGCTGTCAGCACAGAGTGGGTGGTACTGAGGTTTTTTCTGTGGGTGGATTTATTTTCTTTGCTCTTCTCGGCCATTGGCCAAATCCCAATCTCCACCCTTATGGACTCACGGACTTTAAGGCGCGCTCCTGCGAAGTCCGTGAGGGTTTAGGGCTGTCCCACTGTCAAATCGTCGAGTGTTTGAGGGCTCTCTGGCAGACATTTTCAGCCCTTTATAAACCCTTTCCGAAAGTCAGCATAGGATGCTGACTTTGCCTCAGGGAATTACCCACAAATCATTGCAATGTGACGTTAAACACTGGGTAACCAGTGGACGCATGGAGACGTTAAAAAAAACCATTCAGATGGAAGAAAAAAACACATGAAATCAGAGGATATTTATTTATTTATTCATCAAATATTTGATTTTGTCATTGAATCTGTTTTGAGCCAGGAAGACGTTCAAATCAGGAAGTACAAAGTATAAAATAAATACACACAATTATACATCATATTTTTTGTCGTTTTCATATTAACGTGATATGTTGCAGCAAAGTGCTGTCCCATTCCTATTCACACCATCTCACAGTCATCTCACAGTCTCTCACACTCACCCACTTACCTTACGTCAGTAAGTCCCTGAGGGTTCAGGGTTTGAGGTTTTTGGGGGGACATTGGGATTGGGCCATTAAGTCTTTCACTGTCCATGCTACTGTTCCCTTGTGTTCGCTTTTTTACAGGCAGACCCTTTTTTGCTGCCAGAAATGTAAAGTGTATCAGAACTTCTGTCCCTGGGCTATATTACACCGCAGGTCCCTATTTACAACTCTCCTCAAAGCTCCTCTCACTCTCTCTGAGGTGTGAACGTATCCTGTAGCGTTTTAGTACCCACAGTGCACATAGCAGACTAGACATAGCAATATATCTATAGAGCCAGGAGACAATTCAGGCACACAGGTGATCGCTGTGCCCAGCCAAGAAATAGTTCCAGTGACAACTCATCACTTTTACATTTCAGTTTGTGTATGTTTCAAACTAACAAAATATAACATGTTCATTTGTGAGCTTTAAAGGTTTTGGTGAAAGAAGGCTAGCTTTTTAAGTCCAGTTTTTATACTAAGCTAAGCTGGTTGTCTCCAAACTTGAGTACATGCTATCCATCTAGAGAATACCTGTAGTTCCTCTGTGGTTCCTCTGTAGTTCCTCTGTGGTTCCTCTGTAGTTCCTCTGTGGTTCCTCTGTAGTTCCTCTGTAGTTCCTCTGTGGTTCCTCTGTAGTTCCTCTGTAGTTCTTCTGTAGTTCCTCTGTGGTTCCTCTGTAGTTCCTCTGTGGTTCCTCTGTAGTTCCTCTGTGGTTCCTCTGTGGTTCCTCTGTGGTTCCTCTGTGGTTCCAATGTAAACACGGCAGAAGAGGTGAGGAGTGAGAGGACAGCTCCTGCTTTGCTGCTGGGATTCGAAGATGACGATCAAATAGAATTTTCAATCTGTAGGTTTTCGAGCTGGCTGAAATGGCAACCGTCACTAGCACATTTAATCAGCTTTTCCTAGCTAGTTAATGCTAATTCTGTAAGATGGAGGAAAAGGCTGTTTTCATCTTACTAGTTTTTGAAAAGAGAACCATGTAAATGGGTCCTAAATATGCAATTGATAGTTTCATACATAATGTCATACAACAAACAGAGGCTAAGTTACATCACCCAGGCAGGAAGATATCATCCACATCAGGTGAAGATCCTTGTAGAAGATGTATAAATACTGTGGTGGAAAAAAACTATTCAATGGTACCGAGTGAGTCCTATAATACTGAATACTGAAACAAGAAACATTGAGGAAAGAAGGAATCAGCAAATAATCCAGTTTCTGAGATGCTTATAAGCATCTCAGCACACAGGGTGGGGGAACATCAGGTATTTACATTATAACAATACAAAGCAGTTTCAAGCTCCCCATTGACCCCTCCATTCATCCCATTCCTCTTCTGAGCCTTGTCACCCAAAGACATCTGTCTTTATTACCCTTGATTACCTCTGGGAACATTCTTTGATTAAACTGCACCCCCATTGAGTTACTTCCTCTTATCAAAGCAAAGGCAGAGATAACCCATATGGTCCTGTTACCACTCTCCTAGGTACACAATCATATGTCACATATATAGTTTTGTTAGTGAGTAAGGCACATCAACTAAATCACAGTAGAAATGTACTAGCACAGGGAGAATTCTCTATCACAATACAAAGAAAGAAGAAGAGACTACAGAAGGAGGGTAGCAGGTACAGGTGGTGAGGAGCAGATGTAGCTAACAGCTGCAGTCTCCTATTCAGAATACAGACCAGTACGTCACTAGGGGGTTGGAGGTGTGGTGCCCAAGGACAGTTAGGCTTTATCGATTATTATCATTGATTATTAAATAAACATGTATCTGTTACTATACCACTAACTAACCTTATTGCTCTTCAACACAAGGCCCGGGTGTATGTAGTCCAAGAAGAGGTTCTGAGAGGAGAGGTTTTAGAGAGTCTCCTGAAGGTGCAGACGAGCCTGGAGATCCTGCAGCTCTTCAGGAGCACTTATGAGGACCAGAGGGCCAATCTGAGCCAGTACCAGAGGAACGGGAGCTCTGTGAGGCCTTGGGACTTTTCCCCACTGTTGGCCTTCTCTCGACTTGACCGCTTTATTAACAGAATCAGGACCATTAAGGTGAGTATGGAAACATTATGCATTACTCAAAAAGGTGGGGAATAATTGAGGTGTGTTGTATTCGGTTCAGTGTGAGGATTGAGATGCCAAAGTTAAACTAGCATATGTAAAAGATCAGACCTTTCTTTTCATTGATACTGCAGTTTAGCTTGATTAGCCTCCGTTTTCCCTAAAGGACATCCTGTTGACGGCTGTAGACCTGCTGAAGCTCGAGAAATTGGAGATTGGAGGCGTCCGAGGCCGAGCCCTCAGCCAGCAGGTCCGGTTGCTCCACCAAGAGTTCGTGGAAACTTACAAATTGTTCACAGAGAAGCCCTACGACTGCTTGGACGTCAACAACAGGGTATGAAGGATTAGGATCACTGGGTTTTGTTCACTTGCCTGCTGGATAAAATAGGCTTTCATTTTGTAGCGCACCTTTGACGGTCAGTTCATTTTTACAAAGGTTTTATGAAATACGAGATACAGGCTCCAAGCTGAATACTACTACATGCTCTTTTTACCCTCCGCCTGGTCACGCCAGTGTTTGTGGAGCAAACTGTGTCTCTGCCCAAATGAAATGAAGCGTTTTCAGTGCTAGTTGCTTAAGCAAGATGTTCCTGAGTTATAGCAAGAAAAGCAATTTACTCTGCTTGTAAGACCCAGTCAGTGCTCCCCGCTGGATGGCTTTGAGTCAGTGAGATGTGAAAAGGAATTTGCTGTGCTGGCTCTGTGCGCACTGCTGTGTGCTGTTTTGGCTGTCGGTCTAGCTGAGCTATCTGCCCTGCAGGAGTATGAAGAAGATGTGAGGGAGTTCAAACTTAAGGTGGATGACACAGACCGACGACTCGGAGCTGTCTTCTGTCAGGCCTTTGAGGATGCCTCCGGACTGGAGCACGCCTTCAAGGTCTGGGAACTTAATCTCTCTCTGCTTCTCTCTCACACACATACATCCACACATATTTATTGAAAGCCCTTTCACTTATCTGACTTCTGCAGGTTCTGGATATGTTTGGTAGCTTGCTGGAGCGACCCTTAGTGGCCACAGATGCTCTGCACAGATACCCTCTCCTTGTCTCCATGTTTGAGAAAGAGCTGGACTGCTGTAAATGCCTCTACAACAAACACTTCCAAACTGCAGAGGAGCTGGGTGAGAGCCATAACAACGGCTGCATTTTACACAATACTTCACAGAGAGACGCATGAGACAGCAAAGTGTCTGCAGAGTGTGGTTGGGAGGTCAAACCTCTGTAGGCATACATCAACCTTTAGATTGTTTGGCTTAGGTATGAAGATGAAACAGCGTTGTCTGTTGCGTTTACATTTTTTCCATTCACCTCCATTGTTTTTGGATGGAGGCACAAAAATCTTAAAACGTGGGGAAATATAATCTAAACTATCTGCATGAATTGATAGCACTAGAGGTAATATGTTTTTGTGATTTAAGTTGAACCAACCCTTTTTGGTTTGAGTGACAGGGGGCGGGGCATTGTGCTGGCCCAGAGGTTTAAGATTCCGAACTTGAACCACATTGTCCAAGTTTTGGGTCCAGTATTGTTCCATGCCATATCCATCTCCCCACATTTCCTTTCACAGAGAATGTTACTTTCATCTGTAGCCAACAGTAAGATCCATAAGAACGCTTTAAGGACACTTTAAAGATTAAACACACCCATAGACAGGACTGTATGAGAGGGTAATTGAAGTCCCTCACTGTCCTTTTACTTTGGTTGAATCCGTTAGGGCGGGACAACTCACCCTGTTATCAGTCTTATCTGTACATTGACTTGTCTGATCCACAAAATATCCAGCATAGCTCCCCCAAACTTCAACTTCGCTCAAGCTCACGGACTTTGTGGTTACTGACAGTAACTACTGATTGTTGACCTCCTCAGGTTGGACCCCAGTGAATAAGAATATGCCAGCAGTAGCTGGAGGGCTGAGATGGGCCCAGGAGCTACAGCAGCGCATCCAGATCCCCTTCTCCAAATTCAGACTCCTGTCCCACCCGTGAGTCTCCTCTCTGGGCTCCACCACAGCAGACTAAAACAAGAGTTTTGGTGTGGTCATGCATCTCCAGTGGTCTCTGTGTGAATGAGTCGCTCTGTGAGCTTTTTTAAAGATCTCATAAAAACAATGTTATGGAATATTGACACTGAAAAGATATTGGATATAACCTTTGTATGGGCTGTACAATTTCATCTTCTCTGCAGGTTCCTGGAGTCTGCAGAGGGAGCCAGGGTCACCCAGAAGTATGAGGAGATGATGCAACTGTTGGACAGGTGTGTGTGGGTCTCATCTCAGTGTATTACACTGTATGTCATCATGCTTGAATGTATGTGTTTGGTAATGAAAATAACAAAAAGGAAGATTATACAGAGTAGACAGTGACAGAATAGGACTGTAAATATCATAAAAGCCAACATGAATCAGATATTAGCTCTCTGACACGTCTTCCTCGGTTCATTTACATCAGGGCTGTTTTTATACCGAACTGTTGTGATTTTGTTTGTTGAGTGTATGACATTTATGAAGCAGCCCCTGTGGACTAGCATGTCGACATGCGGCTCAAGGCATGATTTATGTTCTCATTACTGGGGCGCTGCTCTGCAGATTATTTCACCGGACTCCTATAATCCCATATGCTCTGTGCTGCTCACTGATGCCACGTGAGAAATAGCTTTTTAGACCACATCCAACATCAAAACCTGCTAGAAGAAGCATCCCACTGCTTGTATGGAGTCAGAGAGACAAAGAGACAGAGATATTCCATTTCTATACTTTCCAAGAAAAGACGAGAACAATCCCACAACATGAGCGTGTTCTGCCTCTTTGCCCTTTGCTACAAGGCCACTAAGGTTACAACTTGACTATGTAACAATCATGGCTAGTAAATTGAGATTTTTGGATCCTTTTGAATCATCATTCATCATCATTTGTTGTGATTTACTTTGCTTGAGAGACCCAATCCTAACTGTCATTTTTGCATCTTTAAACTGTGATGCATTGCATTGTAGGATTGGTAGCAGAAAATAATGCATATGCCACTTTTTAATTCTCATAATGGGAATTTGTGGCTTAGATGATTATTAGTGTTAGGTTACAGTAATTGTTCAAATTGAGGAAGGTTAAAGGTCAAGTGTAAGTCCTTACAAGTATGCTAACATAAGTGCCCAGAAGTATTTTATGAATGAGATGAGATGCGTGCACACACAGATGCACCTACACACACCCAGACAAACAGCCATTCTTTATACTTTGCGTGCTTAATATCATTCCTTCTCTTCATGTCCCCTCAGCCAGAGTAATGGAATGATGAACAACACCAGTTCTTTGCCCTCAATTTACTCCCATCAGAAATTAGAGCCCTTGTTATGCTGTAATAATCATTATTGCTGCCTCCGATGAATGCCTTCATTATTGTACATATTCCAGTCAGGAACAGGACGGGCATGCTCACTCATTACCCCCACAGACAAAATGCAGTGTGATTTATGACCATGACCATGGCATTTGATTGCCTCTGCGTCTGCGGTGCCACTATCAGGAAATGAAGCTCACAGCAGAAATCCAATAAGGAGCACACAGTGCGCACTGAAGTTCTCATCATAATCGTGGCTACAGTATTTACAGATTGATATAGCTGTACGGAGCCCTGACATATTCTCTGCTCCCAGTCTCTCTCAGATGAATCAGCGTTTATCCTCATATGAACCCCCCACGCCTATGTAACGCTCATTCACTGCCTTATTGTCTGTGTGATATGGACGAGCCAATCACGCCTCTCATTCTGTTTACAACCTCAGGGGATTGGGAAAATGTCTCAATCATATGCCTTTTAGCTGCTTGTTTTTTTTAAACTCATTTTAACGTCCACGATGTGAACCGTTTTCACGCCTGTGGCCTAGTGAAATAGAAGTCCCAGCCATTTAATGGGAATATGAATTAATGTTATACCCTGGCGGAAAAGGTACAAATAGATGATATTTCGTTGGATTGTGATCACAAATTGTGTTCCCTGTGTTTGTTATTCCAGATACTCCACCAGCCTCTATGAGGCATGGACAGAGTCCGTGGGTGAGAGTTCTCAGTACAACCTCAACCTTCCATTAATCAGCAGGGACCCAGACACTCAGCTGATCTCAGTCAACTTCAACCCGCAGGTCTGAAGAATATAAACTGATCCACGGCAGGCTTGTAATCCTTTCAAATACTGTGGACAGGATTAGAGTGATGTATTAGTTTGGTGATTAATCAATACATATCTTCCAGTAAGTGTCGTACCTGCCTGCAGCTGCACAAGAGTATAAATCTTTAAATAAAGTTAGTCTTTTTAATTAGTCGCGTTAGTATATACATTTTTCATTCAAGGGAGTAGTGTTGGATCACGCTGCTCTTAAGAATTGCTAACATACCTCTCATTAATCTGACTTTAAGTGGAACCAGCAACATCGGAACTGTGGTACTGAATGTTTAAAAACATTTTTTTTTTGTGAAATTGAGCTTAAAAGTAAAGATGTTGAATATTGGCAAATGCTATCGGCCTGGCTGATAACATTTAAAACCCCAATTTGTTGTAAATGTCTTGATATGTCTTCCAGTGCTTCTAATTTCCCTTTCCCTTTCAACCTACTCCTAGCTGGCGTCTGTGTTGAGGGAAGTGAAGTACTTGGATGCCAGACAGACAGAGGCCATCCCTGAAAGTGCGGTGCAGATCTACACCACCAGGGGGCAGCTGTGGCAGTACGTTGCCAACCTGGAGCTCACCGTGGGCCGATACAACAAGGTTGGCTTAGGTTAGGCTAAAAGCAGTATGGTATTCAGCTCATCTCGTCACACTAAGGCTGCTTCTGTGTGCTCGTGAAACGTTTGCGCTCAGAATTATCCTCTGCGCTTGGATTTTTTTTGTGCAATAACCCTGTCAAAATTATCCAACTGATAAAAAACTTCTTAGAGCGGCCCCGATGGTGTTAAAATTGAAGGTAGTTGACCCATGATCCGTACAGATCCCCCTCACAGTCCGATACGCATGTGAACCTGAGAATTTGACAGTTTAGCCGTCATAGTGTGAAATTAAGTTTGATTGCCGATTGTTAACGGACAATATTCAATAAAATATGCGTTTGGGAGATCGGCCATAATTCAGTCTGGTCTGGTCTCAATCAACCACGTCAGCTCATTGACTGCTGCACACAGAGAGTGAGCCAACAGCGTTCTAGCGCTGGCTAAGACTGAGGTGGTACACCCTGAGTTCCTAACCCTTCTTCTTAATACATTGATGGTCTGACCAAGTGTTTGGTGCGGGTCATATTAACACATTAAGCAGCTCGTGTTACAGTGACTGACACCACTCCAAACAACACTGGCTGTGCCACTAACTTACTCAACTGACAAACAACACTGGCTGTTCCCCTTTAGCACAGCCGAGAGGAGGCCGTGTAGCTATTACAGTCAAAGAAAAAGTACGGGTGGCGCACTGGTATTCAAAATAACTATACTTTTCCAAATTTCATGGAGAAAGTAATATTATATAGCCTTGGAGGGAGGAAGTGGATGAACCAGGTTAAAGAGCTAAACAGCTTCCCCTGGGCAGGGACCTTCTCTCTCATGTGGCAGTGGAGGTGGTTCATCCACGTCCAGAACTGTGGCAGCTGCATGCCTACCTGTTGAGAGATCAAATTGAATTGCCATGGGTCTGCCCCAAAGTGTGGTGGCAACGACCCAGAATGCGAGGGCATCATCCACTGGAGGCCTATATGCCATTTATTGGACTATTGGCATTGTAGCAGTGGACCGAAAGAGTCCAGCGTACCCTCATGGGATTCAGTGTTGGTGCTTGAGGCTCTTCGTGGTCCCCCATTTGAGTCCATTAAGTCTGTAGATACAAGATTTGTTTTCATACAAGACTGCACTGCTTCTCACTTTGACCTCCGCAGGGCGGGAGGGTGACATGCTTTGTCTGTGCATCCCTGATGATGACTCCAAGGTTACATTTACCCTTATGTAGGGTACTTGCCTAAGACTATCCCTGCAGTCTAAAGCTCCGTGGACTTTGAGCTCCTGATGTGCTACGCGTGTACAAAGACCACACTTAGAGTGTACCTTTATGTAACTTTTTTTGTCTAACCAGCGGTTTCCACTGGATTGTGGAAGCTATCGCCACTGCATTCAATAAAGCATTTTCATTGCCTCACGGTGTGAGGGTGCATTCGAGGGGCATGGCAACATCAATGGCTGTGTTTAAAGGGGTATCTGAGAGTGATATCTGTGCTGCAGCCAGTTGGTCATCACCACACACATTTGCTTTTACAGTTTGGATGTGACAGCCCGGCTGATAATTCTGCTCTTTTGGCTGGGTCTATGATGCACTCGTGTGCTGAAGGTGTGACTCTGGTAAGGGGCTGCTCTGCAGGGTCTGAATATATGTCCTATACTATTTGTGTTGTACTGAGTGAATCAACTGAAAAGGAACAAAATGATATGTCTATAACTTCAGTTCCCTGATGGAGGGAAACACGGTACAACACCAAAAAGGTAAGATACATTTTCTATGACATTTGCTTTAAACAATCAGTGGTGGAAGAAGTATTCAGATCATTTACTTCAATAAAAGTAATAACACAGTGTAGAAACATTCTCTTACAAGAAAAAGTCCTTCATTCAAATTCTCACTTGTGTAAAAGTACAAAAGTATTGGCATCAAAAGTAGTGTACGCATTACGCAGAATGGCACATTTCAGGATGATATATATTATATTATTGGATTCTAATCGTTGCATTAATGTGTTCATCACTTTAATGTTGCACCTGGTAAAGGTGGTGCTCATTTTACTTTATACAGTATACTACTGGGTAGTTAAATCTTCAAGCATCATCATTTTTTTTATTTATATTTAGTATTAATCTAAATCTATGAAGTAACCTAAGCTGCTAGATAAATGTAGTGGAGCAAAAAGTGCGACATTGATTGTATTGGAGTAGAAGTATAAAGTCGCACAAAATGTAAATACTTAAGTAAAGTACCTCAAAATTGTACTTAAGTACAGTACTTGAGAAATGTACTTAGTTACATTCCACCACAGTGACTAATCATGGTCCTTAGAGGATTTATCCTATTGACCATTAGTCTTTAATGCCACCCTCTAGGCATGTGTCAAACATTTTAGTTTGATGTCAAAATTAACAGCTTAACATTTGCATTTGTATATAAGATTTCTGAAATTATATTGGCTGGTTTACCACACTGACCTTACCTTTAGCTGCTATCATGGCTGTAGATGCTTTTTCTGCTCTCTGATACTATACTAGAAATGTCAAAATCACAATATGGATCGGTTACATTTTACTCAACTACAGTGGTTGCTGTGCATTCTATTGAAGAGACATATTTTAATGTTATTCTGAGATTGTACTAATGAGGATGTGGATTGTACAGGATTTTTACAAAATGATTTCGATGGTAGAATTAGTGCATGAAATATGCTTCTCTTTGCCACGGACACATAATTAAATTGTTGGTCTTAATGGGAACTGGGCATGGTGGCAAAATGGCAATTTCAATAATGTAGCATAAAATAAGAGCAATCACTGATGTAATTAACTTAGCCTCACAAAGGACAGCTCCCACAAAGCTCAACCACACGTATCGCAGCTGCCTCAATGAGATGATTACACCTAAAAAAATACAGCACTTCATTGCTTCAGGTAGCTTAAAGTTCAAGTCCAGTTAAGCCATGACAACATGGAAAGATACGGAAACAATGACTTTAATGAGGATGACATCCCGTCTTGATGCTCGGGGCTTGAAAGGCCACACAGAAGTTATATTAAAATGATATTTTGTAAATGCAAAACGGGCCTATTTTTTAGGCCTCAGCTCAGAAATTGCATACCCATACTAAAAAGAGTATATCTCTGCAACCACAAGGTCTATTTGAATAATTGTGGTGTTATAATAAAGGGAACACTTGTGAGATGTGTGCAGATGTGTAAATATCAGTGTATATGTTATTTGTTAAGAGTAAATGAAGATGGGACACAGCACAAATTGAAAAGTTTCAGTTTCGCCTAAAAAAAAAAAGCACTTACAGGATTATTATTTCTTTGGAATGATGCAGCTGCAGGTCTAAACCTCTCCCAAATCATAACACAATATGTGAACAGTCTCTCTGCAAAGTTTGACTTTGATAAAGTGAAGTAGAACAAAATTAGAGAGGTTTTAGTACAGAGAGTTCAGGTGAGGTCTCCAAAATGGTCATTTTGGCACCATCTGTGTCATTTTAATTCTTTCATGTGCCAAACTATATATTTCACTTGTATATCACTAATGGTGTTCAATACATCCAAATACAGCAGTTTTGGCTTTATTTTGAAAGACAGAATCCTCTCTGAGTCTTCTCTGTGTCTCTCTGCGTACTGGAGTTTTTCTCGATGTCAGCCCCCTGTGAGTACGCAGGGCTCTATCTCAGCAAGTCATTGGTCGATTTCAGTGATTGACACCTCATTTGAAGCGTTACAGCCAATAGAATTTAGTTATATCGACCAAAATGAGATTGACAGCACTGTTAGCAATCAGAATCAGAAATTTTACAACTATCGTTTGATGAAGCGATTTCTGTTGTTGGTGTTCTTTGGCTCATATCTCGCTGATGCTTTGTTGTAGCTGGATTTGATGTATATGTCCGGAATCTGTGGAGTGTCTGCTTTCTTTTGAGATATCGTGTGTGTGTATTGCCAGAAATGTGGCGAGTGGGTTGACTAGGTGGCGCTATATTGATTTTGATATTTGGTAATTCATTTAGTTGGTGTTTGAGTTGTGTTTGGAGCATGTAAAACAGGCTTACATATTCGTGTAGCCCAGGTTCTGCAACATCATTATATTCGTTTGTGATAAGTGCATTTTTTCCGACGGTATATGCTAAACTTTCTCCACAGACCCCCAAAAAGGGGACGCTCCAGCTTAAGTGTGGGAGCTGAAGATCTCATCACATCTTTCTATGTTTCTCTCTCCTACTGTTGCAGGTGATGCACTCTGTGCTTGACGTGGAGCATCCTCTGGTTCAGGGCCAGCTCAGGGACATCGACGCTCAGCTCAAAAAGGCAGAAGACTGTCTGACCTGGAACGGCCAAGGTTGGAACATTGATAATTATTAGATACTCTGGATCAATCAAAATAAGTATGATACAGTATGGGTGTAACGGTACTTAGAATCCCTTACAATAGCAACACCTATGAGCAACGCTGACACACCGTCCTCATCTTATACACAGCTTCAATGTTCATTTGTGCGCACATAGCGTGACTGACTAGCACGCCACTCAGCTTGTTGAGCTTTGATGCCTCGTTACGTGCATCAATCGACATACCATGTATTCTGCACGCAGCTGCGTGCACCAGACAGTGATCGCTGGACTGTGATGGTTCAGCATGAAAACACAAATCTTTACAGCCTTAGATATAAGTGTTCATCCTTAAAATAAATAGTTCAGTATTTTAGTGAATATTTAAGATTAGACAATCAATATCAATCTCGTCTGTGAGTCAAATACAGACCCCTAGCTTAGCTTAGCATAAAGACGTCTTAACAAGGTAAACAGCTAGCCGGGCTCTGTCCAACATTATTAAATACGGTTACCAGCATGTCAATCTACAGAATATGAGCATAAGAGAATTCAAAATGCTGAACTATTCCTTGAAGTGGTAATCTACACCATGGGTTATTTTTTGTTATCTTTGTTGACATCTTTAATGCCAAGCCGCCAATTAGACAGTTAGTCCAGCTCTGTGACTTTCTTTTCTTTACTCTTTTGATAAAGTTTGAGTGGCTGTCACTGCTCCTGCGACCAACCCAAAATACTGTTGCTGTAGCATGTAGTACACAATCATGTCACTGTGATGCAGATATTCATGTTTAGGAAAGTGAGGGAAGCGGAAATGTTTCAAAGAGCAAATGTAAGAACTATCTGAATATATGTATACTGTGTATGTATTGCTATATTATAATAGAGTATATGATTTTAAAAATAGCTGTACGATGAACAGAGGCTTTGTATTTGGAAAAAGTATTCCAAAGCCTTCAGAGCCTTCCTCTGACTTCTTCTTGCTTTTATCTTCTTGAGAAACTGGATGCAGTGTATGTGACGGGAACAGCAAACCACTCCCATCCTGACAACTGTCTTGATTATTTCATTTAACCAAACGGTACCAAACAGTTTGATGTAAATGACTTAATGAAACCTGATCAATTAAATATAGAATAAATGAAGCATTTATACAACATAGATATACATGGTTATCATGACACAGCCAGACAGATGGAGATTTATATGTGTATCTATATGTATAATAAATTAATGGATAAGATAAAACTCAATATTTCAGCACAAATCAGTGTCCTGTGTAAGAGACAAGAAGGACATCGGGAGGGGACAGACAGGCTGGTGGTCTGTGCTTCGGTTGAAAGAAATCATGCAAGCAATTTATATGGCAGGAAACTAAAAGAATTGTAAACCGAGTTGGTTATCATGGACGTAACTATACTTATTATATATAAACTCAGATGTTTTCACTGTTCGAGAGTTGGTAAACATCAATATTGTCATTTCTTTTGACCTCTGATCCACCATCTCCATCATCCATTACTCTCTAGGTGTTTGGCAGTATATTCAGGAGGTGCGAGACTCCATCTGTGACCTGGAGAGCCGACTCCAGAGGACCAAAGATAACGTGGAGCAGATCCAGAGCTGCATGAGGTCCTGGGCCAGCCCCATGTTTGACAGGAAGGAGGGCAAAAAAGACGCACTGCTCAGTCTGGAGGACAGGGCCGAGAGGCTTGACAGGTTTTATAGTCTGATACGGTCCTCTGGAGAACAGATCCACTTCCTGCTGAAGGTGATTTAAAAAAGGTTTCCTCGTAGATTTGCTTTGTCTCTGTCTTTACAGTCATTATATAACGGGGTTGAGATGATGACTCTCAGGTTTTGGCATGTCTTAGAGCAATCTGCAGCTGTTCAGATCCGAGCAGACCTCTGAGGAGTGGAAGGCCTACGTCGACTACATCGACGACATGGTCATAGATGGATTCTTCAACAGCATCGAGTGCTCTCTCAAGTTCTTCCTGGATAACACGGGTAGGAAGGAGTGTAATGAACAAACAATACACAATAAAATCCCAAAAGTACTATTTGTAGTGATGTTAGTGCTGTTACTACTGTTACTGTTACAGCCAGAATGTTGCCGGAAAGCAAAAATGAAATATCCAAAAGGATTTCACAGCGAACCAAAATCCTCATCAGCCAGCACTGACTTGGACAGTTTCCCAGCAGCACATCCTCAGGGGTTATGGTGTCAATTGGGTGTCCGCCTGTATTTGCTCTAGACGTAAATTAGATCTAGACTTGCATCTGGACTGGTTGCTGGCATGAGTTTTGTCAACCAGTTTAGATGGACTAGGATGTGATTCAAGATTTGGTGGATTGTTGCCAGATTCCTGCTGTATCCAGTTCTTCTTCCCCTCCTTATCGTACACGTTCTTTCTCTCTTACTTCATCTGTCTCTTCATCCTCTCCCCTTGTGTGGGTTCAAGAAGTCTTTTCTGATAAGGAAGTTTCAGAGCTGACTGAACGGACTTGAAAATATCTCAGGGGCAGGCAGTTCTTTCATTTTGCACAATCATTGTAAAATATCATTAAATAGATTTATTTGTATGTATTCATCTAGATTAGTTTCAAAGACTTTGGTTTACAATAAAAAAAAAGGACTCAATGGAGAATCCCTCGACTACATGCTCTCGCAGCTGCAGTATTACATTATGTGTGCCACATTATTAGACCCTCTCGTTATGTCAAATGTTCTTTGTGTCTCGCACAAATCTATTTACAAAATCCATGAAATTGATGATGAACGCAATAGGAATGACCTCTATGTTCTTATAAAGGCTCAATAGATAGATATAACCTCACAACCTTCACACAACATCCTCAGACATTTCAGTCATTATGAGAAATCCATCTGTTTTACTGTAGTAGTGTTTCCACCGCAGCTTCAACGGTTTTCAATTCCTTCCTTTGGTCCAGATCAGAGAGCGGTTTTGCCCCCGCTTTTTGAGGCTCAGCTGGATCTGAAGGTTCCTGACATGGTGTTTGCTCCATCTCTGGAGTTTGGGGCAGGAGACGGTTTCTTTGAGCTGGTGGAGAGCCTCGTCAATGATGTGTTTAGAATCTCCTCACTGGTGCCACGCATCGCACAGCACAGTTCCTTCCCCCACTACCAGGTACTGATGCTGTGATGCAGCCTCAACATCTAGAACTAGTCTGAAATGCAGATCACTACCATCAACATGCCACATGTTCAAGAAAATGATCAAATGTTCCCCTCAGGCTGACATGGAGGACATGGCTGACCTGGCAGACATGCGTCATCTCCTTATGGAACGCGTGCAGCTCGTCATGGCAACTTGCTGCAAGTTTCGCAACTCTCTGGAGCACTACAGCTACCTGTATATGGATGACAGGAAGGAGTTCATACGTCAGTTCCTTCTGTACGGCCACATGGTCAGCAGCCAGGAGGTTTATGGTGATGACAGCGTCTCAGAGAGCCCACCAACACTGGATAACTTCAGAGAGCAGGTGGACAGGTGGGTATTAGTCAAGTGGAAGGTGTGTGTGTGCTTGTGTGTTTCCGTGGTCATGTTTCTGGTAATCCCTCTATAAAGAGTTGGTTTAGGTTTTAGAATCAGTCATTTTGTTTTTGAGTGAAGATTGAGTTTAGGTTGAAGAACCGTAAAAATAAACATTAGGGTTAGGTTGAACTTCCCCTTACATGGCTGAAGTCTTTTTGTCATCATACTGCAGGTATGAGAAGATCTACAAGGAGGTGCAGGGTCTGGAGCCGGTGCATGTTTTCCTCGGGTGGATGAGGGTGGATGGC
Source organism: Leptoclinus maculatus (assembly GCA_032191485.1). Taxonomy (NCBI): domain Eukaryota; kingdom Metazoa; phylum Chordata; class Actinopteri; order Perciformes; family Stichaeidae; genus Leptoclinus; species Leptoclinus maculatus. Next base: position 17,758,770 of record JAVDOI010000015.1, read on the forward strand.
CGTAGCATGAAGAGCGCCATGCTTAACATCATCAAAAAGTGGAGCTTCATGTTCAAACAGCACCTCATTGACCTTGTAACTAACAGGTGAAGTACAGTTTAAAAAAGTCAGGGGTTTTGATGCTACAATCTTATACCAGATGTATGAGCAGTAGCTCATTGTGGGTAATGTTAGCAAACTTTGAATGGATAGATTTGGTTGTGTATCTCTTCTGTACTTGTGCTACTGGTAAAATAGCACCTGAAAAGTGATGCACACAACTGAAATTCACCTGCCGTTAGCTTTTTGCTTCTTATTAGCCTGCCAATTCAAATAATCTGAGAAAATACCATAAACCAGTCATTAAACAATTTGCACATTATTTCAGCCCTTGAGCACTACTTGGTGACAATTCTGAAGGTAACTCTCGCCAGCTAACATAGCGTTAGCCTGTTTCACAATCAATTTGTCAGATTGCTTGAATTGGCAGGCTGATAAGAAGCAAAAGACTAACGGTAGGTTAAAGCAGATATCTTCAATGATATGTGATCATGTGATCAGCACGTTTCTGTGTTTGGTTGTGTTTTCTCTTTTTGCAGCCTTTAGTCTGAATGCTGTGCATGTGTTGTTAAATTAGTGAAAGTGTTTGCCTTATTTGCAGTGTGTTGAGCTGTCAGGGCAACATGTAGGCACAAATATGTCTCCTGAATATACTGTTTACTTTTTGTCCACAAAGCAGCCAGCTAGCTTGGAGAGCAATTGTGGCTTATTAGCACTAGCATGTTCCCGGGACTAGAGTGTTAGCTAAAAGTTTGCCAGCTTCAGTGACTCAGACCTCAGATGACCTTATATGGACATTATATATCTGGTTTCTCTCCATGATGCAAAAATTATCTTAATCGTGCCAATTTTACACATCAAATGTCTTTTCATGATCATTGTCACCTATCCCCAGTCTGTCTGATCTGGAGAAGTTCATCGGTGTGGCTGAGGCTGGCCTAGGCCAGCAGGTGGAGGAGGGTAACTACGGTGGCCTGGTGGGGGTCCTGGGTCACCTGCTGGCTGTTAAGGAAAGACAAAACTCCACTGATGCCATGTTTGAGCCCCTTCAACAAACCATCGCTCTACTGAAGGTCTACGAACAGGAGCTGCCTGACGTGGTGTACAATCAGTTGGAGGTAAGGACTGACGACTGATGTTCAGTCACTTGACATTTATTTTTACTTGCACACATTCTTTCTTCTGTTTATTTCGGCTGAGACAGAGCCATTTCTCTTACTTTTTCTTTGTGTCTTCCAATTACCCATCCCTGTTCTGTGCTCTTCCTCCTGGCAATTCGTCATCTGTCATTCCTGTCCCCTTGCTTTTATTCCCTACTCTTTATCTCCCTCTCTCTGTATCTATCTGTTGATCTGCAGGAGTTGCCAGAAAAGTGGAACAATGTGAAAAAGCAGGCTGTGTTAGTCAAACAGCAGGTGGCGCCTTTGCAGGCCATCGAGGTGGCCAGCCTGCGTCGAAAGTGTGCTTCATTCGATGTGGAGCAATACACCTTCAGGGAGCACTTTCGCAAAAGCGGACCCTTCAGGTAGAATCAATATTGGCTTCTATTCCTCCTGAGAGTTGGTCTGGGAACTCTTTACTTTCACAGATTTAAGTGTTTATTAATGTATAACATATACATATATTCATAAGGAATAGTTATCCCGGGCGACTGTGGAGAGCAGGGTCGTCCTTCAATCAGAGGATCGGGGGTTTGATCCCCGGCTCCGCTAGTCCATGTCCATGTGTCCTTGGGCAAGACACTTAACCCCAAATTGCTGCCCCTTCCATCAGTGTGTGAATGGGTGAATGATGACATGTAGTGTTAAAGTGCTTTCAGTGGGCGGAAAGACAAGAAAAGAAGTCTTTTTACCATATGATTCATTATGCATCTATGTTAATTATTCTATAGTTATTCTGAAAGGAATAGCGCTGTTTGTTGTGTAGAGGGTGTGTGTGCATATGTGTGCTGTCCCAGGTGCTGAAATGCAGAGGAGGAGATAGATAGACAGTCTCAACAAAGCCAGGTATTTAATGTGAGGACTATATGTTTGCATGGGCCACAGTCTATCTATTTATTTATTATATTTGTTTATAGACCTAGCAAAATCATTTTTGATGGGCTATTTTTTCCTCATCTTGAATTTGACAATAATAACAAAGTAAAATACAATGCAAGTAAATAATGAGGTAAAAGTTTGAGGACAGTATGACAGCTTGTCACCCCTCTCACTCCTGTTTAAATGCACAGGCTTACGGGTTTAAGCCCGATGGCCTCTATATATACAGTATATACAGTATATACATGTGTGTATATATATATATATATATATATATATATATATATATATATATGTATATGTACCCTTCTGCTTTCTCAACTGATAATAGAGAAGTGTTATCTCGAGGCTCTCACATCCGACAAGGCTAATTTAATCTTAACTTGATGAAAATGAATTCATAGGTAGAAATGCTTCATCATAATGTCTAATTGTCAGATTAGTTATATGTGTAATTGGTCTCTTAATAACCTGGTGGTTATTTTCCCATTAATGCCATGGAAATCATTGTTAATTGACAGTGTGCAGTTAGCGCTGGAGACTCTGGTCTGGTTATGCAGCCAAGTCAGGCTTGGCAAACTGCAGCCTTTCATTCCCTAAACACAGCCTGACTTATACTAAGCTTCTGCAAATGTGTGTGTGTGTGTGTGTGTGTGTGTGTGTGTGTGTGTGTGTGTGTGTGTGTGTGTGTGTGTGTGTGTGTGTGTGTGTGTGTGTGTGTGTGTGTGTGTGTGTGTGTGTGTGTGTGTGTATTTGTTTTGATGGGTGCCTGTGTGTGATCATGCATTGGTCCAGGTTTGACAGCGAGAGCCCCCACCAGATGTTGGACGCCTTCCACCGGCAGATCCAGGAGCGGGAGGCAGTGATGGCCTCCCTGGTGGAGTCTGCCAGCCTTTTCGAGGTCACCGTCTCCGAGTACAAACAGCTCCGACAATGCAGGTAAAGCCCAAAGCTGGAAGGAGAAAATACCACAAGTCTGTGCCAAATCCGAAACTAATGAGCCATTAAAGCTGAGATGCTCTTTTACATTCACAGTCAGTATCTGAAGAGTTCCAATTTTCATGTTGGTGTAATTCATTCTGTCCACTTTTCTCTATTCCCAAGGCGTGAGGTGGGCCTGCTGAAGGAGCTGTGGGACATGGTCACCGTGGTGGAATACAGCATGGCGGCATGGAGGATGACCCCCTGGAGAGAGATCCATGTGGAAGACATGGAGCTAGAGTGCAAATGCTTCTCTAAAGATATACGGGGGCTAGACAAAGAGGTGAGGCAAGAGGATAGATCAGGATATCTAACTAGCTTAAAAAGGTTGATAGGAAAAATGAATCTTAATTTAGGCACAGCAGGCCCACCAAGCTTTGGCTTTCTCCACATGTTGAAGAGGTGTGCAGTGGGCTGTACTAAGTTCATCTGCTCTCACGCAACCTGCAACTGTTAGCATTTATGGCTAACAGCTTATTGTTTCCGACAGTTATGTCAGCCATTAAAGTTAACAGTTGCTGGCTAGAAATGAGAACATGTTTTTTTCCTCCTTCTGAAATCAAGGACCAATTGTTTGAAACAAGATTGATAATTTCAAGTAAAAAATCTGCCCCCATAATCACTGTGAACTGCATTTTGTGCTCCGCAAAAACATAAAGCTTGTCAGGTGTAGCAACAGTAAACTAGGAAGTCTGGGCCTAGCAAACAGCCAATTGGGAGTTAAGTGCCTTGCTCAAAGGCAAAGAGTTTGTGGGAGAAAGGAGAACTTCCTTATTTACTCTCAAATGGGAGTTACAGGCCCTTGAGCAAGTCTGGGAGGCACTAAATGTGTGCAAATGCATGAACAACTTCACTGGAATAAATAAATCCTGAGCTGCAGCTTCAAGCTCCCTTGTACAGATGTCTGGCCTTTGTGTCTGATAGGTTCGAGCGTGGGAGACCTTCACGGGTTTGGACTGTAGGGTCAAGAACCTGCTCACCTCCCTGCGGGCCGTGGCAGAGCTCCAGAACCCAGCCATACGAGCCCGACACTGGCATCAGCTGATGGCTGCGACGGGAGTCCGCTTCACCATGGACCAGGTTTCCTATTTATTTTGGAGATAAGCAACAACATACTGCACCTATTTTTCAGTATTCATGAGCTGTACATTTGCTACAGTTTCTGTTTTTAATATCTCAAACAACCAGTGTTAAAGGGCTGGGATACACACAAAGCAGTTTTCTCTCCCAGCTCTATCTGCATGATCCTCACTAGGCTTGTTTGTTCTGCAGAAGGAAGATCAGATGAGGGTTGTTTGTACTGTTTGTACTGATCCAGCATTTTAGTTTGAACAAAAGTGTATTACAGAGACTATATAGGCTTTATAGAATCTTATAATTCTTATAATATACCCACAAACCCACTGATTGACATTTAGCAAGTTGCAGATTCTCCAAAGTAGGAGCAGCAGATGGAGCTACCTGGAGGGAAAGACAGTAAAAGAGGAGACACCATAAGACAAAAGGTTCTTCTGCCATGTTTTGTGCCTGGCTCATTTTTACAACAGGCATTCCTTTTGAATAGCTCCCCGGTGATATTGATTCATATGTTACATGTTCATAATCATGTAACTGAACGATGAATCTTACTCACATACTGTAATTAACACTGTCTTGGTTGCAGAAGCTGTGGCAAGTGAAAGTTTAAACTAATGGCAGTTGATTCAATTTCAGTGCCTACAAATATGTACTTAGTTGTAGCTAGTGATTTTAATTCCTTGAGTTTGCCAAACAAAACTTCTCATCATACCGTTGTTTTAAGCAGATCAGCTTGAAAGCTCTGAGCTGAGACCTCAGGATTTGGGATTGTGACGCAGCTCGTCCTGTCAGTCTGGGAAGCTATCGAAGCTTAAGATGCTACACTGCTCAGTCGTATTATCAACTGCATTCATTAGGGCCCGAGCACCGACGTAGTCGGAGCTTAGGACCTATTGTTCTTCAAATGTTTATTATTATTATTATTATTAAGGCCCGAGCACCGACGTAGTCGGTAGCGTAGGACCTATTGAAATTCAAATGTTTATTATTAGGGCCCGAGCACCGACGTAGTCGGAACGGAGGACCTATTGTTATTCTAATGTTTATTATTATTATTTTACCACTTTCATCGCAAAAAGGAGGTGCTTGGGATACTGGGAATTTTTTTTTATTTGGTGCGCAAGCCAGAATTTGCGAAAATTGCAGTCTGATTGGGGTGTCCAGCTGCGGTATGAAATATTGGCTCAATAGCGCCCCCTATTGAGTAGCCACAACATTGGATTTCACCTAGCTGTATGAAATGTGGTAGGTATGTGGAACGTGATGGGACGTACAAAAGATCCTCTTGGAATTTTTCACTAAACCTAACAAGAAGTCAGCCATTTTGAATTTTATGACATTTTTTGGACCATTTCAAGGAGCCCTACTTTAACGAACTCCTCCTAGAGATTTAACCGGATCGACTTCAGATTTTTTCAGTATGCTCTAATTAATTTAACTCTAAGGTCTAATTTCTAGGGGGCGCTAGAGAGCCATTTTTACACATAAATATGCAACTTATATCAGATGGCTATATTCACCAGGCCTGACAAGTGTGAACATTTGGTGAGTTTTCGAGTATGCCCGAGCACTACGTCGGTGCTCGTGCCCTAATAAACATTAGAAGAACAATAGGTCCTCCGCTCCGACTACGTCGGTGCTCGGGCCCTAATAATAAACATTAGAAGAACAATAGGTCCTCCGCTCCGACTACGTCGGTGCTCAGGCCCTAATAATGGTCAGACAGATTTCTCCTAAAACCCCTATCTAGCGTCCTGTGGTCGGTGTAGGAGGTTAACACTGCCAGCTGCAGGCAGTGAATGTTGCTGCTGCAGTAATTGTCTTTGCTTATAGGAGATGGAAGTTAGACGGAGACTGCAGGTGTGAACCCTCCCTACTGTGCGTCCTAAACTGAGTCAAACAATCACAGTAATCAGCTAGTGTGGCTCAGATGAAGTGTGTTTCTCTGAGCAGGATACCACTCTTGCTGACCTGCTGAAGCTGAACCTGCACTGCTTTGAGGAGGAGGTGAGGGGGATTGTGGACAAGGCTGTGAAAGAGATGGGAATGGAAAAAGTCCTCTCTGAGCTCAACTCCACATGGACAGGTACAGGAAGTACTAAACTGTCCTTTGGTCTGTGGTGAACATGAGAGTTTTTCATTCTGCCATCCAGAGTTTATTGTCAAAGTGTATTGATCCCATCCAGGTATGCAGTTCCAGTATGAGGCCCACCACCGGACCCAGGTGCCTCTGCTGCGCACAGACGAGGAGCTGATCGAGACGCTGGAAGATAACCAGGTGCAGCTACAGAACCTCATGTCATCCAAGTACATCGCCCACTTCTTGGATGAAGTGTCGTCATGGCAGAGCAAGCTGTCCGTGGCCGACTCTGTGATCTCCCTCTGGTTTGAGGTGCAGCGGACATGGACCCACCTGGAAAGCATCTTCATTGGCTCAGAAGACATCCGCTCACAGCTGCCTGAGGTTACACACTGATAGAATCACATTTATGCACGCACAGTAAATTACAGCACTATAGGTATACAATACATCACTGACAAGCTCATATGAATGCCGGCCTTGACCTGCGCTCTTGTCATTGCCATATTAACCCAGATAGCACGGCTCTAAGAGCTGTTAATTAAGAATGCGTTAATTGGCTCATACATAGTTTAGAAGCTGAGATTACACAACTATTTAATTGCTCCCGCGATGTTCGAGTTGTGCTTAAACCCAGATGTTTGCTGTTAAACCTCTGATTCCACCCTTTTTCTTCTGGGAACCTAAATCCCCTGGCTGTGCTCCCTCGTGAAATCCTCTGCAGGACTCCAGGCGCTTCGAAGGTATTGATGCTGATTTCAAAGAGCTGGCAAACGCCGTGTATCAAACGCCAAACGTAGTGGAGGCCACCAATAAACTGGGCCTGTTTGGTAAACTGGAGGACATCCAGAGCAGGTGAGAGATCTCTTTTTTCCTACTCTTTATGTTATCAGGAGCACTCTTGTACAGGGATTATACCTCTTTCATTTGGATGCACACACTGACTCACTCTGTGTATTTCTCTGCAGGCTGTCTCTATGTGAAAAAGCTCTGGCAGAATACCTGGACACCAAGCGTCTGGCCTTCCCGAGATTTTACTTCATCTCTTCAGCTGATCTGCTGGACATCCTGTCTAATGGGACCAACCCACACCAGGTGGCTCCACTCATTTTTGCTAGAGGGGTAGAAATGCATTTAATGCTTCAGTCTGTTCCCTGTCAGCAAAAACTAATTTTAGCTTTTTCACAGTTTGTGAACATTGTGAAAACACAGTTCGATTGCACCATTTAGCTCTTTTGATGAGTGCTGTTGACTATTGTAGTACCCGCAGTGTCCACACAGGGGCAATGTTGCTTATAGTTTTGCCGCCTGCTCCAACCCCATCATAAGGACATATTCTCATGCATTAGCAGCATGGAGAAATAAATCACTGTTAAGCACAACTTGCTTCTAAATCGCTCTAAAGAGGAAGTTAGCAGGCATGCTGCAGAACATGTCCTGTCCGCCAATAAATGATTCAGAATAACGGTAATGAAACGTTAATCGTTTGCGTGGTGGCAGAGAAACCACCAGTCTGAGTGTAAATTGAGCCCAAGCTGAATGTGCCTGTCTGTTTGCTCAGGTCCAGAAGCATCTGTCTAAGCTGTTTGACAACATGGCTAAAATGAGATTTGAAGCAGATGGAGAGGGGAATCCTTCTAAGACTGGTCTGGGCATGTACAGCAAAGAGGAGGAGTATGTCCCCTTTTATCAGCCCTGTGACTGCACTGGACAGGTAAAATACACCCGCAATCATGTATTCATGTAGTACCATAACTTCTGTAGGTTGAGCTAAATGCTAAAGACATGTATCATCTTTATTGGACTTACTGCTGACAGTGGCACTACGGTTGTCTGTAGATGAATGTAATAGATGAGGAAATTCACTTACCTATCCTTTTTTGTAATGGAAGAAAATATCTATCAAATATAGATATCACAACCTACAATAAAGTAGACAAATGAAATTGAGTCTGTCGTTGCCCCTGGGGTTTTGCATATCAAAGCCCATAAATCCATTAATTTTCCATTATATCCTATAGTATTTGCCTGACTCCACTTCCACTCTAATGCTTATTAATGACCTCATTAGAGTCCATTGATAAGAAAGCCCGTCGGTGCTCACGTGACACACATTGCAATGTTTTTCTTAATGTGTATCCACGGGCTTTTGGTTTTTGTGTTTTGTGTCAGGTGGAGGTGTGGCTGAACCGGGTTCTGGACAGCATGCGCTCCACGGTTCGACATGAGATGACCGAGGCAGTGATGGCCTATGAGGACAAACTCAGAGAGCAGTGGCTGTTTGACTATCCGGCTCAGGTAAACAGGCTCAGTGGGATGTATGTATAGATTTAACTGACACTCTGGGGATGTTTCCCGTTAGTCACAATGTTTTTCTAAAAGTGTTGTTCCTGTCACTGATTCTAGTGTCTGAAAGTTAGAAACCAGCAATCAACAAAAGAAACAAATACAATTCAGGACTTTAGAGCCGTGTTGAAATGAACTTCAGGATCAGTAGTGTTTACTTTATGAAAGAATAATAATAACAAATACAATAATTTAGTGCTACAGGACCAACAGAGGACCAAGGTCAAACTGTAATTCAGCGCAGTGTTTTTTATTGACTGCACTTTAACAGCGTACCACTAAAGTCACTTAGAATTCAACAGTGTTAGAAGTTTGCCGCTGAGGGCCAGATGAAGTAAGAACCGTGTCAGCCTGTGATTTACTAAAGCAGCAGCTCATTACGCACTGAGCTCCTGACTGCTCCCTCCAGTGAAATGAAGGAGAGCTCGGGGGTGGGATTTCATTTTGATTACAGAATATTTACTTTGACCAACTCTACCTGACAAAATGTTGTTTCTCAAATACTAATTGAACATATTATTAATAATAATATTACCTTCAGCATATATCTAATTCTTGATTTAATAGGCACAAATAAACACATTGATGGTCATCACAAAAAGCGCTCACTTAAACGGATATTGGTTTTATTAGGTGGGCCTTGTTTTTAGGTGTCCACAGCAGTATATTGTGTTGCTCTCGTGTCAGTACTCCTGCCCTTTTCTCCAAACACACAAACTATCTCTTTAAAGAACAGAGTATTATCGAAAAGGAATTTCAATATTTGGATGGAGGAGAAAAAACAAGATTTGCCTATCGGCAGTTATTTTCAAATGTCGTGCCCATTAATGGGCACGCCACACAAAACCTGCTCAGCCCATCTCGTGTTCTTTGTAGCTGACATTCCACACTGCTCAGCAAAAATAGCCATGGCAGACAAATGTAAACTCTGCATCTCAGTCCAACTTTTCCCACTTATAAAGAGAGAATTCTAGTTTGTACAGGCAAAGGGTTGTCAGTTTTATGCTTGAAAATATATGGACATACATATGGACATATGTTTCATGTGTCTTTACTGGCTCAGTTCCCAAATATGTTGGATTCAAGTAAACATTAAATACGAGAAATCCATCGACATAAATCCTATCAACTGTACTTTTCTACAGAATCTGCCTGTGATTTCATGTATTACTTCTGATTCAGGTAGCGTTGACCTGCACTCAGATCTGGTGGACGTCTGACGTCTGCATGGCGTTCGTTCGTCTAGAGGAGGGTTATGACAACACCATGAAAGAGTACTACAAGAAACAGGTATCCCAGCTCAACACCCTCATCTCCATGCTGATTGGGCAGCTTACACCAGGCGATCGGCAGAAGGTCATGACCATCTGCACCATCGACGTCCACGCCAGGGACGTGGTGGCCAAGATGATCGCTCAGAAGGTGAGGGGGGCATGCTGGATAAGTCTGGACAAGAACATGAGCTGTATAAATTATCATGCAGACACCATGATTGCCGCTGTATTTTTGAGAGGCTATTAGCAGTGAGTAATGCACTCAGGATATTCAAGCAAGGCGTGTCATTACCATAAGGAGAGGGTGGGAAAGCTTAGATTATTTCTGGCTTTATTTCATAGCTTGGCACTCTCTCTTTTTTTTAGGTGGAGAACTCTCAGGCCTTCGTGTGGCTCTCCCAGCTGAGGCACCGTTGGGATGAGAAGGAGAATCATTGTTTTGCCAACATTTGCGATGCCCAGTTTCTCTACTCTTACGAATACCTGGGCAACACGCCACGATTAGTCATCACTCCTCTAACAGACAGGTACGGATGTCATTCTTGGTGTCTTTGTTCAGACTGACAGGCAAGGAAACATCATGATTGCTTGTCAACTGACTGATGAGTAAAGCTATTTCATTTAGCAGGCTTCTCATTTCTACCTGCCAACCCTCGATTTTACTGTAATGACAACTGTCACTGGCAGATTTGATCAGCTACAGTTAGCTAACTAAGCAAAAGTTGGCTCCATTAGTTGGTTAAAAACATGGCTGACTTTTTAATGTTTCTAGCTAAGTGTTTTAAAAAACAGATCCCTGAAAGTGGGGTCTTAAATATGCATTTGATGGTTGCACACATGATATGGCATGAAGCTACATGTCCCAGGAAAACGTTCCTTACCACTTGATCGATGTAGACGACATGGAAACAAATATGGTGGGAAAAAAACTCATTTCATTCTATCATCAGTCTGGCCTACATATTTGGACTGTTTACTGTTCTTGTAGAATGAGGACTAACTGATGTGTGTGGTGAGAGAAGCGCTGACTCTGAGAACAAGCTCGGCTGGATTGCAAACTTAAAACTAAGCAGGACAGAGCGGCGCTCACATAAACTCCAATATAGCAGCACCTGGGACCGGCTTCCACACAGTGAGGAAATACTACACAGTGGATTTGCTGTTTGTGGTTTGGTCTCTTTTTAGCAGACAAAGTGTAGTTTTCTTGATCCTTGGTCTTGGTATAGCGCTGGCTTAGGTTAACAGCCAGACATGCTAGTGATAGCATCTTATGTTAGATTCCTCCTTTTGGTCTTGTGCTTTTGGTTGAGGAAAGGTAAAACAAAAATACATCATTCTACAAACTCGGTATATTCTGAGTATCTCTCTAACTACAGCCCCACGCACAGAATATCATCATGTGGAGGAATCCAACGCTTTACAGGCCTGCTGTGCCTAGTTACGGTTGGTAACCTATGTTAAATCTCTGTTTGGGGAAAGTTTCGCTCTTGGAAAGAAGGATATTTAGTATTAAGTCCTCTACAGGCTCAAATATGCCAGTTTACATTGAGCCCATTCAAAAATCTGTGTTGATGATTTTTTTTTCCTTTAATTGAAAAAGTGACTAGAAGATACGAGCTCCTCGTCTAATGATGAGAAATGATAATGTGACGCGGTTTAAGGATCCTCATTTGAATCATTATGTACACCCACCACAGCTTTAGAACAAGGTACTTTGTTTGCTCACATGCACATTTTTCTGCAGCATCCTGATAAAGTTTTAACTCCACAGAGATGAATACCTGCCTCCCAGAGCCCTTTGGCAGACTGCAGCGTTTGACTGTGCGCTCTTTTAGACTGACCAGTATTCCCTTTGAAGCCTGAACAATCAGAAACAATGGGCTTTGATGGCCGGATCAGCGGCCGTGTAGCAGGACTTCACCATATGGTGCAGGCCCTCGCTGCGGCTCGCTGCGACTCACACAGTTTGCCACTGGCTTTCATTTCAACAATGGCCCATGGACCAGGGGGCTGGGTGTCACATCCTTTAATCCAGGACTTGAGAGAACAGCTAAAAGCATGTTTGCTTCATGATATTGTAACACAACTTTCTTTGTAACAGAGCCAGCAACAGAGAAGATGCTGTTAAGTAAAAATACCCGATGTCACCAAACACCACAGTAGTTGAAAAAAACAACATTGTTGACTAACCTCTGGGCAAGGCAAGTTTATTTAAAAAAAGTGCTTTGCTTTAGAGATAAAAATGCAATAAAACAAGATAGAAAAGAAACACGAGGCAGTATAAAAAGACACAAAGGTGACTTGAATAGATACAAAAAACACATCAAAGTTATAAATAATCAATAAGCAAAGCTTTATGAAATATGAGCCCGAAATGTAACTAAATATAAGGCAGAGATTTGTATTTAAAAGAACGGAGAGTTCAGATGACCTGAGAGGTCGGGACAGTTCATAACGTCCTGTAGCAGGAGATTCAAAATTTATTTTTTGCTTAGAACCATTCTATGCTTCATAAGATACACAGAAAACACTAACTTCAACCATTTAATTGTTAAACTTAACTTGAAACATAAAAATCATCTAAACAGATATTAATCATAGCGGTCATAGAGGAAATGTCAAACCATACATGTGCAGTTGCTGTGAAAATATGTTTAATGAATGCAGGCAATACCACGCAGAGAGAGGACGGGGGGGTCAGACAGACAGACAGACTGATATATAGCCGTTTCTTTTAAAAACACTGTAATAAAACAAGTCACCCAGTTTACTTCACACTCTCGTCTTCTATCTGGCTTTAGTTATTCCATGCAGGACATTCTCATCCAGCCTCCGAGACGGCTGGTTGTTGAGACTTTTGGCCGTATTTCAGGGGACAGCCATGAAGGTTGTTGGCTCTGGTATCCGGATGATACACTGTATACAGATGAGATCATTTCTCTTCTCTGAGCTTCTGTCTCTTGCTTTCCAATATTTTGCCCTTCCATACATCATCTATTAACCAGCAGCTCATTAAAATCATTCAAGGCAATATTCATTGTGTTTATTGCCCAGATCAATAACGTCCTGATTGTCTCCATCAGTTCATGTCCATGATGCTGCTGGTTTTTATTGATACTAAATGGGCAGAGTGTTTGTTAGTCTTGACAGGTTCGGCAGGAGAAGCAATCACTGGTGGCGCTAATCAGCCTGCGTGATAATCAAAGCACAGGAGCAGATTCTATTATCATATAATGAGGTTATGTATGAGCCGACACCAAGACATTGTCAGTGCTGGTTATGACGGTGTCAATTCAGGATTTGTCATTTGTACGGTGTGCAGTTTTAGTTATGCTGGCTGTAGAAGCATTTATTGAAAGTCAGTCTGGATCATTTAAAGGGGCAGCTCAGCATCCAGCTGTTCTCAGTTTGTATTGCATTTTAAAAGAGTCCTTTCTGGGAATATATCACTTTGGTTTGAAGAACTAGGATTTCTCACCATAAAATACGTTTGAGTTTAAACACAGAACTGTAGTTAATGAATCATGGATTGGTGTTTGCTCTTCACATATATATTATATTATGTGGTGGTATTGTAATGGAACAATAATTGGAATGTTGGAAGTGCACTTGTCTTTGAGGGGAGGAAAAAAAGAAGGTGTCTGTGTATATGGTGCTAACACACAGGCATGGTCAAAGTCCTGGTTTCCTGCAGGTATTTTGTCCTGGATATTTGTGAGAATTACCAGGAGCTCTCAGTTCCTCCATTTCCATCATGCATTTTTACAAAGACAGGTAAACAGTAAGGAGTATGCCACCAGACTAATGATTTGTCACTTTGTCAGTGTTTGAAGAGCAATTATGAACTGATTTATTAAACTTGCATTTAAATGATGCATTAATAAATTAAAACTGAAAAACAGAATAAATCTACATTTACATTTGCTAGGAATAACTGTTCCCTTCATTGATCAAAATTCAACATTTTGAACTACTTTTATACTATTTTCACTTTCTCTCAAGGGCGAGGATAAGATAGCTTGCCTGGCTTGGTCAAAGTTCAACCCTCCAGGTGTGTCCATATAGCATCTTTCTCTGGCAGAAAAAAAGTACTGCTGTTGTGCATTGTTTCTTTGACAACAATATCTTGACAAAATATCACCACTCTAAACGCCACGTATGATACGCTTGTCCCTTTGCTTTTTATTATTTATTTGCGCTCCTATCTATTTCTTTGACATTGTTTGTTCACCCTAAGCACCAACTTGACTGACAAGGAGTGCCAGTGTGGACACCAGCGCCTCTCTGAGAAGTTTTCAAAAAGAAGCGCTAGTTGCAGGTGTACAAAAAAACCCGGAGAGCTCAGAAAGAAGATGCTCGTTGCAGCACCTTTTCGCTAGGTGGTCACATATGTTTTCTCATCGGGAACAATTGCGAAAAAATGCTGGCACTAATATACGCTGTATGGATCCTAATACGCACTAATAACATGTTTTATTAAATCTATTTAATCTTCACAGAAAGAATTATAAATATACACATTTTAGTTGTAGTGGAGTTACATGCTGAAACTATTTCCAGCTGAACAACAGCTGGGTGCTCCACTTTCTGGAGTGGGGTTGTCACAGTGGAAACACTGAATACAATAAAAATAAACTTTATATACAAATGTTTCTGTTTTTGTGTTGATGAAACAAACAAAATACAGCAACAACAAGACTATTTAATACAAGGATTCAACAACGATCTTTTATTGTCATTCTACAACATAATGCAATCAAATGCAGACGTAGTCCTTTTATGCTACCAAAGAAAAACAAAACAAAAAAATTAATTTGCATCAGGAGGAATGTAACAGCAACCGCAAATACAGCGCTGATTTCTCCAGGCAGATAACATGGTCTGCATCTTTACATTACACATTTGACATCAGGAAAAATTATTAATCAACTTTGTCTATGTATGAGCACCAAGCATGATTGATGTAAACATAGATACAATGGAGGCAGGTCTCTGTAAAGATGTGGGCACAACAGTCTCCGATCTCCTGTTAGCCTGTCCGATTAACTTGAAATTTTACACACACATGGAACCGAATGAGGTCTACAAAAAAGCTTCTTGAACCCCTAAGCTCCGCCTACCAACATTTTCCGCCATTTTGAATTTAGTGAAAAACACATTTTTGCAAACTCCTCCTACACGCTGGGTCTGATTGCTTCTAAATTTGCTGTAGATCAGTATTGGATCTATATCATAAAATGTTATCAAAAGATTTTTGATCTCATTTGGTTTAGAAGATATGGACCAATGAACTTGATAGGGCGTGGCTTTGCTTTTCAATACTCATAACTTCAAAACCATTTAACCTATAATTGCGAAATTTGTTGCATATGTGCACATCGCATCCTGTTACGTACCCTAATATTTTCATTCCATTCAACCACTAGGGAGTGATACAGTAGTTCGTCAATTTTTTGATTTCTTTGTCAATTTTCATAATTTTCAGGCGTTGTACTTTAACAAACTCCTCCCACAGAATTCATGCGATCAACTTCAATTTTAGTCAGGATGATGTTAAGACATTAATGATGAAAAGTTACTAAAATGGTCTACTGCCATTGAACGACCTTTGTTTTATGTGGCGCCCATTGCCGTGGCAACGCGTCATTCAGCATGAAAAAGGAAGCTTTCTGTGGCTTAGGATGCTCAACAAGCCTTGGGACTTTGCACAGGTGTCATAGGTGATGAAAATAAATATTTCACATGGCTTTTTGGCTTGACCGTTTCAAATTGCCTCGATAGCGCCCCCTACAAATATTCAAAAACGCAGCCCCAGCGCTACGTTTGATCTACATGTATAACATTTGGTAAGCACATGTATCACATGGAGACTCTTGGGACCATGCTCTAAAATCAACAGAAAGTCGGCCATTTTGATTTTTGTGTGAATTTCCCTTGATTTCTAGTCGCTATACTTTAATGAACTCCTCCTAGGGACTTTGTCAGATCCACTTCAAATTTGGTCAGTACAATCTAAAGACCTTTGCAATTAAAAGTTACTCATAGCTTTACGTTTGATGGGATGGCGTAGCCGTGGCGGCCATTTTACGTGATTCGCCATTAATCAACAAGCTGATGTAACTCCACTGGACTTGCTCAAATCTGTCCTAAACTTGCCATACTTGATAACAGTCATGGCCTGAGGATGTCTACAAGGCAATTTTCACTCAAAGTCATAGCACCACCTACTGGCAACAGGAAAACAGCGTTATGTGACAAATGGCCTCCGATTTACATGACATTTACATGCTTTGGTCTGCACTTGATAAAGAGCAACATAATGCATGTTTTTGCGTGTTATCTAGAGCCACATAGTGGATACAGGAACTGGTGGAATATTTGCACTACATAATTTCCAGCATCACAGAGTCCAGCGGGACAAATACGTTAAACTCCTGGACGCGTTGTCCGATGGTCGAAGACATTCACGGCTGTTGGCGTCCCGCCAGTACCCCCGAGACGCGGGAAGGTGCGAGGGCCCGTACATCGCTGCTTGCAACTTTAATTTAATATGAGGTTCGAATTTTAAAATGTTTTATTTATAGAACAAATCATTTTAGACTCCATGGAAAAGGTCAAACTCCACAGAGGAGACAACGATAACCCCTGAGCTAACTTGTTGCCATAGATGCGTAAATCATAACTGAAATGTGCCACTGTGAATGAATAAAAGTGGTCTTTTGCCAATCTTTATAGATGAAAGAGCATACGGTTGAATCAGTCAAAATCATTGTCTTTCATTGCTCTACCTGTCAGGTTCCATTCCTCATCAGTGATGCTGTGTGTATATCTCCACTATATTTAGATGCTACATCACCCTGACTCAGTCCCTTCACCTGACCATGAGTGGAGCTCCGGCAGGGCCTGCAGGCACAGGGAAGACTGAGACTACCAAAGACTTAGGTAGAGCCCT
The DNA here is from genome assembly GCA_032191485.1 of Leptoclinus maculatus. Classification (NCBI taxonomy): domain Eukaryota; kingdom Metazoa; phylum Chordata; class Actinopteri; order Perciformes; family Stichaeidae; genus Leptoclinus; species Leptoclinus maculatus. The sequence goes on from JAVDOI010000015.1 coordinate 17,775,558, forward strand.
TGGCATCATGGTCTATGTATTTAACTGCTCTGAGCAGATGGACTACAAGGTGAGTAAGCACGCATGGGTATCTGCCTTTGAGCCTGTTCATGTAGCTAATGTGCATTAGCAGCCGCCCATATTATGCATGTTTCTTTTCATCTTCGCCTTTGTCAGCAAAATGGTATGCATTTGTCATTAAAGTTGTCAACCCACCTTAATGCCCTTCTCTTTTCCTCTTTCATCTTTTGTTTCACTGCTTCCTTCTTGAAAGTAGAGCTGATTAGATAAACCCTGACTGTTTTTTCTTAATTACACCTTGTCAAAATGCCCTCTCTGTACCCAGCCTCCACCTTGCTTTATTATGCCATTTTGTTTACTCTTACACGCATACTTTCTGCATAGTGAGTGCTCAGGGGAGACATAAACATAATCTTGTGATCCGACTCGCTCCGGCTTCCCCCAGACAGGGGGCATCATTACAGTATAGCGGCGTGCAGTACCCCCGGCTATACACACTGCAGAAAGGTGGCAGATAGAAGCGCTAATATACTCCAGGAGGAACACAGGCACTAGAAGCTGTCTTCAGAGCCCCACACTGTTACTCATATTCAGTTATGTATACACACACACAAGCTGAATCAATCCACCAGTCAGCTCCGGTTTGCGTCAGAGAAGGTTTCCTCGGCCCTGTAATTGGACAGAGAAGTCATCCTGGTCCAGCTGTTCACCTGCTCTCGAGTTGATGTTGGGAAAACTAAAATGTGGATTGATGACATTTTAGCCTTTCTCTTTCTGCCTGTTTTATTAGTATGAGGCCTTGTGTATGTATCATCCTGTTGTTGTACGCTTACCTTCAGCCTGCTGTGGTGCTGCACTCTGCTAACTGCAATGAAGGTTTTTCTGTGTAATTGCATGTCTGTTTCACCACATGCCTTATCAGTCAGTCAGACCGGGTCTCCACCTGTGAGCCGGCCTGACTGCCTGCCTGCCTGTCCTGCAGTGACCATCTGAAAATGTGTCTCTCCCTGTCTCCGTCCACAAGTCCTGTGGGAACATCTACAAAGGCCTGGCTCAGACGGGGGCATGGGGCTGCTTTGACGAATTTAACAGGATCTCAGTGGAGGTGTTGTCTGTGGTGGCTGTACAGGTAAGAACAAGTCCAGTTCCTCTGCGTCAGGTACTCCACAAATCCCATTCAGGTCGAGACGTCATTGTGAACGCAACTTGTGTGTATTTTAACCCCAGGTGATGGAGCTAAATGTGTGAGCTGTCATCTTATTTACAAAGTGGTCTTACCCAAATCAAGTTGTGGTCAAAACAAGCCCTTGAAAACAGCTCTGCAAAAGTAAATGGCCTCTTCATCACCGATTGCAAGCGTGAATTGCTTCAGCTATAAGATTAATCCAGCCAGGCTGGCACCTTTGCACCCAAGAGCTTCTTCATAATTGGATTCTTCTCTGATCTGATTTGAGGGTGAAGGATGGAAAACCGCCTCCTTTGCTCACATCTTTCAACACTAATAGCAGCAACTCTGAATGGACAAACTCTAAACTCTCAAAGGACGTGCTACGATAATATGGTGAATTAGTATTTGCTCAGTGCTCGTACAATATTGATTTACACATGTACAAATAGCACATTTGCAATTTTGAGTTATTTAGTTTTTTTAAATCAATCATCTTTGTGAACTAACCAGTGACGTCAGTTTGACTTTTGTCAAGTTCTTATTTTTCCATAATAGAGTTTTTTTTGTCCACTCCATATGAATATGCATTGAAGAATACATATTTTAGTTTTTGAAAATACACCTGCATCCAGAGAACAGTCAACAGTTTACCTTAATAACAATTATCAATACTGATTTCAGAGCCATGATCTGAACAGACATTTAACAGTTACTGTCATTCTCAATGCTACTAATAATGAAGATATTTGACTGGGGGATATCACGACATAGATCATGTCAGGTCTTGAGAACGATATACAGCCGGATATATAATTTTTTCTGCTAATTCAATATATATATATATATTTATATATAAAATAACCACAGGGTTTCATTACTCTAGTGTGAATTAAATACTGAAAAGTAGAAGAGTATTTTCTCTTTTGCAAAATATTCAGATTTTTTGAGACATTTGTGTCAGTACATCCTTTTTTTATTATGGATTTGGACAACATCATTGTGTATCACAATATTTCTATATATATTAATTAATTTTAATATGATTCCATTGAAAGATGGAAAATTGCCATAAACTTTTATAACCCACCATAAACTATGCTCAGCAGCAAACAGCACACACAGTTAGAGACTAGCTGGTGAACAAAGTGGAGCATTTAGCAGCTAAAGAGACAGATATTTCTCTTCGGAGTTGGTGGAGGCCAAAACAGAACTAGGAGAGTGAATTTTAGACCTACCTTCATCAGACAGCCACAAACACAACTCTACACAAATGATGGTGTTGCTCTCTAATATGTCAGTGTATTAACAGCTTGTTGCACTGCCCTTGCCTTAAAGAATCAATGAATGCAGGTTGTGTTCTGTGCCTCAGTGTAAGTTAAATCATTACCTGACTCTTTTTTTTTTTACATCTAGGACCTCTTTGGCTGAACTGAATTGATCATTATGGCTTTGCCTCCCATTTTCCTCCTCTATCTTCACGTCACATAAAGTGAAAGGTGTATAGTCTGAGTGACCTACAGCAGCTAGCCCTTTGATTACAGGACTCAGCCATATCCTGTGTGTTTCTGCTGATGCTAGCTTTTTTGCTATCTTGCATTCTGTTATCCCAGATCAAACAGATCGTCTCCCTGTGGTCTCATAAGTCTCTCTGGTGTATTCAAATCTTGCATGCTGCTGCCCCAGTCACTGTCTTCATGCATGTGCAACACTGTCATTGCAAAATGCATATCGTTGATAAAGACGCTGATCATGATCATAATGATGATGGAGATGGAGCTCCTCAAAGGATCATTATTCATTGCTAGAATAAACACTCACTTCTCTGCCCTTCCTACCTTCTCTCTTAAGCAGCGATGAAAGTCTTCTTCCATAATCTTTGGAAGCCAATGATACTTAGAAGAATGAATAGGTGTTGCATGGCGTAGTGAATAATAAATCACGGTGGCTTATACGTGAAGAAGTAGACCTTGAGAACAGAGGAGCGTCAAACTCCCGCTGTGACAGCTGGCAGCCCGCTCCAGTGCTCAGCTTCCTTCTGAGGAGCCAACGCCGAGCCATCTCTCACCATAGCACACACACCCAATCCATCCTCTTAAAGTGGGAGCAGCTAGCATCGCTTGGCGACATACTCTGCTAACACAGGTGGCGGGACCAGTTCTACATTAGATAAAGCAGGGACAAACAGAAGGCCGCCAGACATAACAACATGGAGATAAATTGGTGAGGTTCTGCCTCTGTTGCAGCCAACTCAAGCCTGGAATGTGAACATATTGAAGCTGCTGGGTTCAGGCTGTACATTACAATAGTACAATAGTGGAGCCAGACCCCACTGGATCACTCCTTTTAGAACACTGTCTGTTCTTGAACTTTTTTTAAATGATTTTGCCGTTTTCCCTCCTTTTCCCCTGAAGGATAACAGAGGTTGGCCACTGTCGTTTCACATAAAAAACAAGCCCCACTGATGTTCTCATGAAAACCTTTTGTGTGTGCTGCAGCTGCACTGTTTTTTTTTTTGCATTTTCCCTCTGCTTTCCTCTCCCTGTTGTGTTAGTAGAGTGATCTGTAGCCGAGTACTCATCCATGAAGAGATGTTCCTCTTTCCAGCTGTCAACTCGCTACGCTCTTTTACCACATGCATGTGAAATTCATAAAGCCTCTTACAGGCTGGGATTCAGAGTTTTAGGCCAAGACACACACAAAGTTCTTTTCTGATATCTCATTCAATCATAATGTAGACAAGTGGAGCCAGTAAACCCTGGCTGTTAGCATGCTCACATTATTGATGAAATTGTGTCCCTGAAAAAAAGGTGCACAGTGCATACCAATGAGACAGGCTGTTACACATTGACTGTGGTGTGTGCTTAGTGATATTGTTGAAATGCTAATGAGTGAAACAAAATGTTCTCAGGTGTGAGGGTTGCACTAGTCGGAAGCGTCTTTTTGGACGGTTAATTGACAGTAACTGGGACTGATGTTTTGTAACTTTTGTGATGCGGTGACAAGACAGTGCCACTTTTAGCCATGCTAGTGGTGCAGCTCTAGGGAGGACCATGTTGGTAGGTTCAATGACTGCTCCAGAGTGAAATACTAAAACAAATATTGGATGGATCGCCATGAAATTTTGTATTTACATTTATGGTCTCCAGAGGATTAATCTTGATGACTTGATGATCATCTGACTTGTTCTTTAGTGCCATTAACAGTTCAGATTTTTAACTTATCGTGTGAAATACCTCTACAGCTACTTGTGCAGACATTTATGGTCCCCCAGGATGAATTGTATTGACTTTGGTGGTCCCTTTAAGGGCAACTCCACGGATTTTGCACATCAAAGTGTGTTTCCAGGTGTTGGGGAGTACGACGGCATATCTAAAAAATTGTATAAATCCTTAAGTGTCTCCAAAGGGATACATTGCCTCAAGGGATGCCACTTGGGTCTGCATAGGTTGGGTTTGAAGACTGTGAGTTACAGATTTAAAATCCTGAGGTGTGGAGTCAGAGAACTCATTTTTCCAGACCTCCTCTGCATTTCTACTGCTGGCATGCTAGCATCACGCTGTACCCACACAGGCTTTCTGGCAGAAATCCTTGAGGGCAAACTTCTCCCTTGTGCCTACACTAGCCGCTACTAGCATAACACACCTGCATCGCAGACCAAACAGATGGTGGTTTAGTTGCAGTGTTGGTAATGTAGGCGGCGGGTTTAAACAAGAAAGAAGAATGTGTGGAATCAAGAGAACACTATCTTTGTTTCTACTGCGTCGATTTGAACCTTTATTTTATTTAAACAAAATGTCCATAGACAGTCCAACATTGTTATCAAAGTGCTTTAACTTTTCTTATCTTTTAACTTGTCCTCTAGCACCATTAGTAGTTTTATTTATGACCAAATAGCTACAAACCTATTGACATTCCTCATCAGCCTCAGCTGTACTTAGTGCTAACGTTAGTTAGAAAATGTTAGCATGCTAACGCTAAATTGTTATGGTAGGCATGGTAAAAATAGATGGTAAACTTAGTCTTAGCATGTTAGTGTTGTTACTGTGAGCATGTTAGCATTTAGATCAAAGCACAGCTATGCTATGCAAGTGCAGCCTCAGTATGGCTGTTTAACAAACAATTTAACAAACAGCTTTTTGATCTGCGGTGTTATTGTGGGTTGGTACCAAAAAAGTATTAAGATCGGATACCATTTCATTGTACCCTGTATTTTGTTCTCTGTACATGCAGGTTAAAAGCATCCAGGACGCCATTCGAGATAAGAAGCAGAGGTTTAACTTCATGGGAGAGGAAGTGAATCTTTGCCCCTCTGTTGGCATCTTCATCACGATGAATCCAGGCTACGCTGGCAGGACTGAGCTTCCTGAGAACCTCAAGGCTCTGTTCAGGTAGTTCAAGGGACCATCAGAAGTCACACTGCTGTAATTCAATATCATGCTTTATTCCTCAAATATTTTGATCCAGAGTAGTTACACTCTGAAAAGGTTGAACTACCTTAAGGGCAGATGACAAAACATTTATTGATACAGGATAGTTATTATGAACTACAAATGAGCTCCTTTGAGTGCTGTCCATTTTTCCAAAGACCATGTGCCATGGTGGTGCCAGACTTCGAGCTGATCTGTGAAATCATGCTGGTGGCTGAGGGCTTTCTAAACGCCCGGATCCTGGCGAGAAAGTTTATCACCCTCTACACGCTGTGTAAAGAGCTGTTGTCCAAACAGGTAATATCTGCTGTCTTCAATGTTACACATCTGATATGGTTAGAAAAAGCCATGAAAGCTGTGTTGTTTTTAAAAAACAAACATTTTGTAAGGAGAGAGTCAGAGACACCACACAAGAGCTTTTTGACTGAGCTGAAGTGAAGTGCTACACATGAATAAGATGCCAAAGGGGTTTGGATGTTAATTCATCTAAAATTTTCTTTAATCCTATTTTTAGTCAGGTTCTGTTTTACATGTCATGCCATTATTTTAATCATTTAAAAAGCAATTCAATGACTCACAGTGCTGACTAATAGATACAGTGGAGCTCCTTGACTTAGGTAAGAGATTTTATGAGCCCTCAGTTCTGGATAAATTTACCATGACCACAGATCCATTTAAGTGTCATAGCACACTTCGACCATTTTATGTCGGTTTTATGAAGCTGTAGATAGTTCTTCTGACATTTTTAAATATCACAGTCATTACACATTTTGGCTGCTCCAAAGTTGTTTCATTGCAGGTTGTCCAGCATTAGCAACTCAGTGTTAATGACATCAAATGATAATGAACAGACTGCTTCTCTAAGCTATATTCACAAGCGCTGAAGTTGCAAATCAATAGAAAGTACAGATTCAGTTAACTACTTTCTTGAGTTGAACAAGTGGTTCATAATTGTGGATTTAATATTACATAAGCTGGTCCTGTGCAGCACCACTAGGCTGTATACATCAGAGCATGCTGGGAGAGTACAGTGAAAATATGCTGAACTAATGCTCAAATATGAGTATGTGACCTCTAGTTTCATGGTAGTGACATGTTGTGGCAGAGACATCTGATCTACAGAGCCTCTGAACAAGACATACACTCTGACAGTCCCGATACAAGTAATATCTTATGAGGAAAAACTTCATGTTGAGTAGTTAGCTACTTATAGAAATAGCTATATTTTGTACATGATAGACAGATAGATACATGGAAAGATATGTCCGTCCATCCGTCCATCCGTCCATCCATCCATAAATCCATCCATCCATCCATCCATCCATTCATCCATCCGTCCGTCCGTCCATCAATCCATCCATCCGTCAATCCATCCATCATCCATCCGTCCATCCATCCATCCATCCATCCATCCATCCATCCATCCATCCATCCATCCATCCATCCATCCATCCATCCATCCATCCTTCCATGTCCGTCCATCCATCTATCCATCCATCCATCCATCCATCCATCTATCTGTCTGTCTGTCCATCCATCCATCCACCCATCCACCCATCCACCCATCCACCCATCCACCCATCCGTCCGTCCGTCCGTCCATCCATCCATCCATCCATCCATCCATTCGTTCGTATGTATGTCCATATATCCATCCATCTATCCATCCATCCATCCATCCATCCATTTATCTCCCATCCAAGAATCTAGAGTAGGTTAAGCTTACTGTAAAATCACTAAATCCTGCCAGATAAGCTCTCCATCCAGACATGGATATATGAAAAATATATACTCATTAAGTAAGTGAATTAGTTCTCCGATCATTTATCAGGGTGTGTTTGTGTGTGTATGTGTGTGTGTTATTTGTAAACTCTGATTCCTGGAAAGCAATTGGTTGGGACGCAAAGATTCACAGTCCCACAGACTAAGAGTCTACACCTATGCTAGCAGCTCTCTGAGGCTATACATAGCTACAGCTTTGAGCTACAGGCTAATATCACTGCTAATAGCTCATAATAACAATGCTAACATGCTAATGAAATTAGATACTAAAATGCCATAGATGCACGCCCTGCTGTAAAAGAAGAAGCCTGTGTATTTTCCTCTGCTCAAAGTCTCTCTGGTCTTTCCCAAAGGACCACTATGACTGGGGCCTCCGAGCCATCAAGTCAGTCCTGGTGGTGGCCGGCTCTCTGAAGAGAGGAGACCCCGGCCGAGCAGAAGACCAGGTGCTGATGCGAGCTTTGAGAGACTTCAACATTCCCAAGATTGTGACGGATGACATGCCTGTGTTCATGGGGCTCATAGGAGACCTGTTTCCTGCTCTGGACGTCCCTAGGAAGAGAGACCTGGACTTTGAGAAGCATGTTAAGGAGTCCATTTTGGACTTGAAGTTGCAGGCTGAGGACAATTTTGTCCTAAAGGTAAGATAAACATGAATCCTCGATAGCCTCCTGATATGCTTGTCTGCTGCAGTTTATCGGATTCACAAGTGTTGCCAAGGACGAAGCAAACGCAATCACACGTTGTCTGTGAGGCAGAAGCTAAGTCCCCAAATGGGGTTTCATCTTTAACAATGGAGACAGATATTACAGTTGTAGCACTTTCATTTAGATTTATCGTAGTTCTTTCCAAAAGCTATTTACCTCACGTCATAATGTTCCGCTGGGAAATACATATTAGTGTCAAACAAGTCTGCAGGATCTGGATGAATCGGGCAAATATAGCAGAAAGCCAATGGTTGGCTGCAATGAGAGTTCAGGTGCCCAAGCTGCTGACCTAATTCAAATCATTATATACGTACAGATACACACACACATGCACAATAGAAGGCGTTACATGTCAGAGACAGCTGAACGCAGGACCAGGGGAAATAAGTGCAATCTGCCTCAGGTCAAATAGACACGGGAACCACATAATAACAGTCCATCAATGGAGGCTGGTGCTGCACCATGCCACTTAACCCTGACATTGTGAGAGACAGAAATAAACAAAGAGGAGGAGAAACATTGCGAGCGAGAGAGTGAGAATGGCAGAGCGGTCAATAACAGCCATCCACCCCCAGAGTCTGAACTTTTACTGTCTTTGTTTGTGCGGCCAACCTTTTGATTTCAGACAACAAGGGGGGAGCAGGGGAGGTGTGAGAGACTGCATACCTTAAGCCTTTAGCCTGTGCTAGCATTAGTCCTCCCCACATCAAAGCAGTAATCAGCCGGGGCCTTTGAGAGTGTAAAGCCGCCTGGGCTCTGGCTGAATGGATGAGTAGTAGGAACCCCAAGGAGCCCGGTCGATGGCATTGATTGAGCTCGCCATCTGTATGTTTGAGTGGAAATCACTCTTTCTCCCTTTTTCTGTCTGTTACACAGTCTGTAATGTCACCTAGCATACATGGATTGTCCGAAAATGTCAAGTACAAAGTGTGAGTGTGTTAATTTGACTTTTGAGGGGTTACCCCGACAACCCCAAACTAGTGCAAATGAAGGGGAGAAATACATCATTCATGATGGAGGAACTGTGGTGTAAGAAAAGCAAACTCCTAATACTAAATGTTGCTTATCAAAATGGTCTATGGAGACCAGGTTTTCTTCATCAGGCAACTATTATTCTGATCATACTGATAATAACTGAACTGAACTATTAATGTAAACTTCACACTTATTAATACAATTGTTAACTATTTAAGTAAACATGACACTGATTAATAATACAGTGAACTATAAATGTAATCGTCACGCCAATTATTAATAGAAATAATTTTTCATTTAAACGTCACGGATTTACAAAATAGTAAACTATTAATGTAAACGTCACACTTATTAATAATATAGTGAAATATAAATGTAAATATCACACTAATTAATAATATAGTGAACTATTAATGTAAACGTAACACTGATTAATGATATAGTGAACTATTAATGTAAACGTAACACTGATTAATGATATAGTGAACTATTAATGTAAACGTAACACTGATTAATGATATAGTGAACTATTAATGTAAACGTAACACTGATTAATGATATAGTGAACTATTAATGTAAACGTAACACTGATTAATGATATAGTGAACTATTAATGTAAACGTAACATTGATTAATGATATAGTGAACTATTAATGTAAACGTAACACTGATTAATGATATAGTGAACTATTAATGTAAACGTAACATTGATTAATGATATAGTGAACTATTAATGTAAACGTAACACTGATTAATGATATAGTGAACTATTATTCGAAACATAACACTGATTAATAATATAGTGAACTATTAATGTAAACATCACTCTTATTAATAAAATAGTGAAATCATAATTTTAACATCCCACTGATGAATAATATGGTTAACTATTAATGTAAACATCACAGTGTTCGGAATGAAAAGGAGCGTGTTTGGGTTATTAGCAAATATGAAAAAATCAATTATTGACATTAGTAATAAGATTATTAACAATTGTTAATAATAACGGGGCACCACCCTGAGAACAGGGACCAATAACCAAACTATGAACTAAGTCTCATAATTGGTTTTCACTCACAATGTCATTAATCAAGGTACTATTTCACATTCAGAGTGAAAGTGAAGGTGTTGAGTACGAGCAACAGACTACACAGCTATAATCACAATACACATGCAAAGTAATCACAGACAGCTGCTCTTTAAAGTATAACAGAGTTTATTAAGTTCCAATAATAATTAAAGCTGCAAGCAGCGATGTATGGGCCCTCGCACCTTCCCGTGGGGTTACTGGCTGGACGCCGGCAGACGCGGACGCAAATGTCTTCGACCATCGGACAATGCGTCCCGGAGTTCAACATATTATTCCCATGTGGACTGTGCGACGCTGGAATTTATGTAGTGCAAATATTCCACCAGTTCCTGTATCCACTATGTGGCGCTAGAGAACATGCATTATGTTGCTCTACATCAAGTGCAGACCACATCATGTAAATGTCATGTAAATCAGATGCCGTTTGTCACATAACGCTGTCTTCCTGTTGCCAGTAGATAGCGCTATGACTATGAGTGAAAATTGGCTTGTAGACATCCTCAGGCCATGACTGTTATCAAGTATGGCAAGTTTGGGACAGATTTGAGCAAGTCCAGTGGAGTTACATCAGCTTGTTGTTTATCGGCGAATCACGTAAAATGGCTGCCACGCCACGGCTACGCCATTCCATCAAACGTGAAGCTTTGAGTAACTTTTAATTGCAAAGGTCTTTAGATTGTACTGACCAAAATTGAAGTGGATATGACAAAGTCCCTAGGAGGAGTTTGTTAAAGTATAGCGACTAGATATCAAGGAAAAATTCACACAAAAATCAAAATGGCTGATTTCCGGTTGATTTTAGAGTATGGTCCCAGAGAATTTTCTTTAAGACTCCATATGATACATGTCCCTACTAAGTGTCATACATCTAGGTCAAACGTACTGTGAGGGCTGCTTCGGTGAAATTTTGTAGGGGGCGGTATTCACATCAAAAGCTTCATGGACTGGCATTATGAACTTCTTAGATTTGTGTGAAACTAATTTGATGTTGATCTGATTTACCTACTAAAAGAAACAAGCCAACGTATAGAGACTTTAACTTCCTGTTACCAGTAGGTGGCGCTATGACTATTATACATAATTGGCCTGTGGATGTCTTCAGGACTGGAGTCTCATAAACATGTGAAATCTGGAAAATATCTGACGGATATATGTGGAGTCGAGTTACATCAGTTTATTCGTTCATGGCGAAGGATCGAAATTCACCGAGCCGCCACGTCGCCACCCTTTTACAAATTCTTACAATCTTCACAATGAAGCATTATCAAGGTCTTAAGGCTTTTCTGACAACAATTTAGAGGGATCTGATTAATCTGTGAGGAGCAAGATGTCAAAGTACACAATTTATAGCTTCCTGTTGCCACTAGGTTGCGCTATTACTATGATTCTAAATTGTCATTTAAATGTGTTCCAGTCAGCATGTTATGACATATGAGAGATTTGGAGCAGATTAGACAATGTACGGCCGAGTTACAACAACTTCCTGTTTCGTGGCGAATGGTGTTTTTTTGCCGCCACGCCACAGATACATAGTTCGATAACTTTTTGATTCTTGAGTAACTTTTCACTGCCAAGGTCTCAAGAGCATACTGACCAAATCTGAAGTCAATCGGGTCAAATTTCTAGGAGGAGTTTGTTAAAGTATGACGCCTTGGAGTGGTCAAAAAACGTCATAAAATTCAAAATGGCCAACTTCCTGTTTGGTTTAATGAAAAACTCTAAGAGGATTTTTTTGTACGTCCCATCACGTTCCACATATCTACCAAATTTCATATAGCTAGGTGAAACCCAATGTTGGGGCTACTCAATAGGGGGCGCTATCGAGCCAATATTTCATACCGCAGCTGGACACCCCAATCAGACTGCAATTTTTGATACGACTGCCTTGCACACCAAATAAAAAAAAATGTGCAGTATCCCAAGCACCTCCTTTTTGCGATGAAAGACGCACGATAATAATAATAAACATTAGAAGAACAATAGGTCCTACGCTACCGACTAGGTTGGTGCTCGGGCCCTAATAAACATTAGAAGAACAATAGGTCCTTCGCTCCTACTACGTCGGTGCTCGGGCCCAAATGATCAAGTCAACTAATATCTAAACTACTATACATTGATGAGCATGCTATCTAAAGTCAACAAAAAAATCTGTGGTTAGAGAGTGTGTGTGTGGGGGGGGAGGGTTGAGGCAAGAGAACAGCTCAGACAATGGCAGATGCAATCTAAAACGTGGGACTACAAGTGGAAGATAGATCGAACTATCAAAATGGAGGGGTAGTTTCGCATGTAACCATGTCCCGCGAGACCACAAAATGGTGCAAGACTATAAAATGGCGAGAGATTGTGTTATCTACACGTGTCTGAGGTAGATAGCTCTACCAATATATTCTGTATATACTGTATATACTGTATATATATATTTGTATATATGTGTGTGTGTGGGTTAGTAGAAGAAGAGAGAAAGCAAACAAAACTAAATAAATCCTCTTACCAAAACAGATCCTCCCCACTGCGGTGGAATACGGAGATTGGACTCATCCAACCGCGGTTCTGACCTTTGAACCAATAAAAATAGCAACTACCGACCCTATCTCAAAACACGACTGCAGCAGTATGAAATGAACAGTAATTTCTACACATTAACGATCTCGGTCGTTAATCTCGGCAATTATTGAGCATACACAACACCACGTTATAAAATGACACAGTAGCATGAACAAAACACAAACAAGATAATAAACGCACTATGACCGAAATCTGCCCAGACTCACTAAGTGCCTCTTACGGTGAGATGACTTTGTGGCCGTCGATGGTAGCCTAATGCTAGGTGTGTGCTTCTGTTGGTGTTTCCAGCTAGTTAGCTAGCTACATAGTGCAGTAATAGATTACACTGTTAGACACCTGTTGTATTTCTTGGCAGCAGATGTTTTCAACTTATCTTAAGGATAAAGGATAAAGGATAAAGGATGTTTATTGTCATTGTAAAAACATACAACGAAATTAAGTTGGCGACTCAGTCAGTACAGCAGCAACAGTTAAAAGGTGTATAAAAAACATTAAGACAAGAAGATTTAAAACAAGACATTAAATAAATATATACAAGATAAAACAAGATTAAACGCAGGCATCAATGGCTTAAAAGTGAAAAAGGTGCTTTGTTAAAGTGTCGTGTTATTGGCTATTTTTATTTCACCGCAGCATTGTCCGGTGTGAGCTGGGTGGGGTGGTGGGTGGGGGTGGGGGGGTGATGGAGGAAACTGCTCTGGGGAAGAAGCTGTTCCTCAGCCTGTTAGTCCGGGTTTTGATAGTCCTGTATCTTTTTCCTGATGGCAGTGTAACAAACAGAGAGTGACCCGGGTGTGTGATGTCTGTACAGATGTTTCTGGCCTTCTTCTGGAGGCGGCCAGCATACACAGTGTCCAGGTCAGGCAGGGTAACTCCCACAATCCTCTGTGCTGTTTTAACCACACGGGCCAGGTCCCTCCTGTTCTCTGCTGTGCAGCTGGCATACCACACAGTAAAGCACTGACACAGGATGCTTTCAATCGCACTTCTGTAGAAGTTAACCAGAAGTGCAGGGGGCAGGCCAGCTTGTTTTAGCTTCCTCAGGAAGAAGAGCCTCTGCTGGGCTTTCTTCACCAGATGTATTGTGTTCAGGGACCAAGTGAGGTCCTTAGTAATGTGGAGCCCCAGGAATTTGATACTGTCCACCCTCTCCACCTCCTCCCCACTTATGTAGAGTGGAGAGGGTGTGGTCTTCCTGGATCTCCTGAAGTCCACGATGACTTCTTTGGTCTTGGTGGTGTTCAGGACCAGGTTGTTGTCCGAGCACCACTCAGCCAGATGTTGGACCTCCTGTCTGTAGTGTGTCTCGTCGTTGTTGGAGATGAGTCCCACCACAGTGGTGTCGTCAGCAAACTTCACTATTGTGTTTGATGAATATGTGGCGGAGCAGTCCTGGGTGAAAAGGGTGAAGAGGGTGCAACAGTGTTCAGGATGGTGGTTGTCGATGTCCGGTTCCCTATCCTGACATTCTGTGGTCTGTTGGAAAGAAAGTCCAGAATCCATGAACAGAGTGATGTCGAAAGTCCAAGGTTTTTGAGTTTGTGCACCAGTTTATGGGAGATGATAGTGTTGAAGGCAGAGCAGAGCAGAGCAGGTATGTGTTAGGGTGCTCCAGGTGAGACAGGGCCGTGTGGAGTGTAATGGAGACCGCGTCCTCCGTAGATCTGTTTGCTCGGTACGCAAACTGGTGGCTGTCCAGGTCTGCTGGGAGGACGTCCTTGATGTGTGATAGTATCATCCTCTCAAAGCACTTTGTGATGACTGGGGTCAGGGCGACTGGGCGGTAGTCGTTGAGGCAGGTGACTTTAGGTTTGTAGTTGGTTATCTGTCTGAGACCTCTCCAGACAGAAGCAGAGTCACTTGCTGAGAGCTGGTGTTGCAGTTTCTCAGAGTACAGTCGTTTAGCGTCTCTCACCGCCTTACTAAACCTGTATTTTGACTCTTTATACAAGTCCTTGTCCCCACTCCTAAATGCCTGTTCCTTGTGCAACCTTAGCTGTCTGAGTTCTGCTGTAAATGTTACACCCCCTGAAAAAGTGATGTGATGGTTTTTCCTCAGCAAGAACTTTACTGCAAATCAGTTTGTACAAAAATACAATCATTGACACAGGAAGAGATTTACAGGAGAGTAGAGTGCATACCCTATTTATGTTAAACCCTATTCAAAGTATTACTTGAGATATTTCCCGAGCACAAACTAGCTTAAACACAGTACTTTTAAATAAAACTCTCTTAAAGTGCATAAAACATATTATACAGATAAAACAAATAAAATATCACTACTAAATATTACTGTCTGTACATGTGAATTCACACATTCACAGATATCCGTCCCTCCAGAAGACCACTGCTGTCATTTATTGTAGCCTGTGAACAGTGTACGAAGCTGCAGTGCATCAAACTACCATGTCAATCTGCATCGCTTTATATTCACCATAAACCACAGCATTGAGAAAGACATGCAGTAGTATTCCAGTGGTGACCCATGAAAAGGGTCAGTGTTCACATGCATACCATGTCATCAGTGTCCTTTACCTTATGTAAATAAAGCATATTATATTTTCATTCTGTATGTGTGTGTTAGGTGGTGCAGCTGGAGGAGCTGCTGGCGGTGCGACACTCTGTGTTTGTGATCGGGAATGCAGGCACGGGAAAGAGTCAAGTGATGAGGTCACTCCAACGGACCTATCAGAACAAGAAGCGCAGACCTGTGTGGGCGGACCTTAATCCAAAGGCAGTGTCCAATGACGAGCTTTTTGGTATCATCAACCCGGCAACCAGAGAGTGGAAAGATGGTGATAACAGAATCCTGCAAAATGTTTGATCTCTTCTGGCCTGAGTCAATTATGTGAAAATGTGAATTCTTCATTCAGGCCTGTTCTCCAACATAATGCGTGAGCTGGCCAATGTCAGTCACAACGGACCTAAGTGGATTGTTTTGGATGGAGACATTGACCCAATGTGGATTGAATCACTCAACACAGTCATGGATGACAACAAGGTGTGAGAGAGTTGATTGTGTGTGTGTGTGTGTAAATAAGTCTTATTCAGTATCAAAATGACAAAGGTTACACATTTTCACTGTCTGTTACTGAATCAGCATTGAACAATGATTGAGAGAGTAGTAAACTATTTGTTCTCAGTGGATGAGAGAATAAATGACAGTGTGTGCATGTAATGCTAAGAACAGGGAAAAAAGATGAGAGTAGCAGGTTACATAATCCAGGCTAAGACTGTGTAAAAGGCACAAAAAACACACTCTTGTTCAGTCATATCTACGTATACTCACTGTAGGGATTAATATTTACAAGAAAATTAGACATTTTCTGTTGAGAAAGCAGTAGCACACCATCCAGGGAAATTGATTTGTTTTTAAGGTATAACTTCAGCTACTGTCAAAACGTATTGGCCGTATTTAAAGCAACACTAAATGCAAAGAGGAAAAATATGCATAAACCTACCTGACAGCTTTTTTGCATTATTTGGTGGTATTAATAACTGCCAAGGCAAAAGAACGCCATTTATGTTAAGCAATTTTAGAATCAACATAACATAAACGTTGCATGCATGTTGAACGCCATGCTGTGAGGAATATGAAATGCCAAGTTTGTTCCCTGTGATCCTGTCTACGGACTCATGGAAGGGATATTTGGTCATTTGTTCAAAGAAATTTATTAAAGCAAATAATCTGACATTTTCAAAGTCATTCGATTAAACTGAGACAGACTCTATGTTCTGTCAGAGGCTGCTGGTGCCAGCCTTCTGTAGTAGCCCAGCAATGTTACATATAAAAATAAAGTCAATGATCACTCAATGTTAACAGAACAGCCGGGTCTGAACCACTAGTACACTGTGTTTAAATATGCTTTCTGCTTCTATAAGGTGCTGACTCTGGCCAGTAATGAGCGGATCCCTCTGAACCCCACCATGAGGCTGGTGTTTGAGATCAGCCACCTTCGCACTGCGACCCCTGCTACAGTATCTAGAGCAGGTAGTCCTCAATCTCCTTTCTTTGTCTAGTCCTTTTACTTAGGCTTTTATGACAATATTGTTGTATTTTGGATATATTTTCTAATGTTTTTGCAGCAAGCCACAGTTGCCAACCGGGCAAAGTGGGCTTAGTGACTAATTGCTAATTGACAATTTGTTTACACAAATAGTATTCCAACATAATAGGCTGCTTTCTGCATTCTACTTGGTGTCGGGGGTCAAAGGGGGCCCACATTTTAGCCCCAGGGTACTGTAGCCACCAAATGTGTTATATTCCCTGTGTCTCTGTCCAGGCATCCTGTACATAAACCCAGCGGACCTCGGCTGGAACCCGCCAGTGGCCAGCTGGATTGACAGGAGGGAGGTCCAATCAGAGAAGGCCAACCTGACCATACTGTTCGACAAGTACCTCCCCTCTTGCCTGGATGGCCTCAGATCAAGGTAACACAGCTCTCAGCAGCGCTGTCACTATGAAATGACATTCTCACAGTCATGTCCCGCTGACGCATGATCGCATGTAACATAACATGGGCAGGGACTGTGCTAAAGTGGGCGTGTTGGACCTAAGCAAACAGGGACTGACTCCGAAGAACTGGATGCAATCCTGCATTCTATTGTACAGGATCACTCGCCTCCTCCAACATCTCCATCACCACTGCTATAAGAGCAGACAACAAAAACAGGAAGCAGAGGAGGAAGACAGAGAGGAGGAATATTTTGTCCTCAATGTGAGGCAACAAATCCAGAAAATGCAATCAACAACAAACGTTGTCAAAAGAAGCTCTATTTATTCTGTAAAATTAAATTTGATACTTTATTTTACGTGCTAATTAAGAAAACCAAGTCAGCAGTAAGGCTTGAATCCAGTGATGTAATATGTCTGTCTTTGCTCAGGTTTAAGAAGATCATCCCTATCCCTGAGCAGAGCATGGTCCAGATGCTCTGCTACTTGCTGGAATGTCTGCTGACTCCAGAAAACACCCCGCCGGACTGTGCCAAGGAACTTTATGAGCTCTATTTTGTCTTTGCTGCGGTCTGGGCCTTTGGGGGAGCCATGTTCCAGGACCAGGTACTATGTGGGCCTCTAGGCATGTGAGACGCTTACTAAGTGGTTGCATAAAGGGGAAAGAAATAGGACACAACTGAACAGCTGAATGAATCATAACTCCTTCCTGAAAGACTTTTTTGCACTTGCATTATGGGTATTATTTGGTATAATTCAAGCCCTGATGGCTCTTATGCAACTCAACTGTGTGTCTCTCTTCATGAAAAGTAATTTGAAAGTTATTGTCAGTTGAAAAAATGGCAGAGATCTCCATCTGAAAATGAAGTGGACTCAATTCCCGCTCAACAACACACAGGCTGGCTGAATTTAAATCAGCAGGAGAGCCATGGCAAGCAGTTGCTAAGCAATCCAGTTAATGCGGTACAGTAAGTGCGTCCATCTAAGTTATGGGATAAAACTGCTCTCCCCTTGGTACAAATGTACTCCACTTTATTTTCCCATCACAGATGCATTTAAATGCTAAGTGGTTTTATTGACTGGAGTTGGTAGTGAATAGAGGAGACAGGTACCAAGCGTGGGAGGCAGGGAAGAAGGCGAGGAACTGCCAACCAGCAGGTGATGAGGCTCCTTCACCGTCTGAATCAGACAGATGGATAGATAGGCCTGCCATCTCTCATTTTTTACCCTTCAACTGCTGTGGCCGTATCTCTATGTTGTTGCCATTTATTTGTCCTCTGGTTTGTATTCACACCAGTGTAAATCAAACGCACAGATCCATAGATACTGTATTGGGGAGAGAGAGCAAAGAGGAAGTCATTTTAGAGTATTGACCGCTCGCCTTCCGTCTGTGTCTCTGCGTGTGTGCCCTGTGTGAGTGTAGCTGGTCGACTACAGAGTGGAGTTCAGCAAGTGGTGGGTGGCCGAGTTCAAAACCATCAAGTTCCCATCCCAGGGCACCGTGTTTGATTACTACATCGACCCAGAGAGCAAGAAGTTTGAACCATGGTCCAAGATGGTGCCCAAGTTTGAGATGGATACAGATACACCTCTTCAGGTACAGCAGGTTGTTAAACAGGATTCAAGCTTCAGGCAAGAGTTTGGTGGAAATATAACGATTTCGTCCACTGGACTTATTCTTCAATTAAATAACAATTTTGATTCCATTAATAGTTTAAAGCTGCACAA
Source organism: Leptoclinus maculatus (assembly GCA_032191485.1). Lineage (NCBI taxonomy): Eukaryota > Metazoa > Chordata > Actinopteri > Perciformes > Stichaeidae > Leptoclinus > Leptoclinus maculatus. The sequence continues at coordinate 17,794,452 of JAVDOI010000015.1, forward strand.
ATCACTATTTTCGTATTAATCAATCACTATACATACATTATACTGTGGAGTTGCTTGCAGTAACAAAGTCAGTGACTAGCTGGAGCATTAAGTAGCTTAAGACCCAATATGTCCCTCAAGAGTTGGTGAAGACTAAAACATTTCTGCTTTTCTATTTCATGTCATTGTACGTTAAAAGTTGTCAGATCTGGGAACTTTTGACATTTTCACTACTAGACAAAGCTATTCATTGATTATTATAAAATACATATTTGGCATATGAATTGATAATCAAAATAATCAATAGTTGCAGCCCTATAACTCTGTAGTATTGGGCCCATACTGTATGTTTTTATGTGTGTGTGTATATATATATATATGTATATATGTATGTGCAGGCGTGTCTGGTCCACACTACAGAGACCATTCGAGTTCGTTACTTCATGGACCGCCTCCTGGAACATCGTCGGCCCGTCATGCTGGTTGGGAACGCTGGGACAGGGAAGTCTGTTGTGGTCGGGGACAAACTGGGATCGTTGGATGCAGAGAAATACATGATTAAAAATGTCCCTTTTAACTATTACACCACATCTGCTATGCTCCAAGGTAGGAACCATGCATGGAAAAGATGTGTTTCTGATTGGCTTTCAGGAGTGTTAAAATTGTATCTTGGCTGATGTACTCTTCCAGTTAAATCAAATGTCTACACACTGACTCATGACTCTCTAACTCTAAACTACTACATACATATTGTTATTCAATCACACCTTTCATTCCTACATGCCTGCCCTATATCACTCTTCAACGTTTGAGTGAAGACGAATCCAGAAAGTCGTCGAGCTATTTGGGTTGTTAGCTAATGCTAATTAGCAGCTAAGCTAAAGCTAAGTAGCAGCAAGATGCCTCCCTTCTCCACGGACGACTACCACAAACTCCTGCAGAAGATTGCAGTCTTGGAAACAAAAATCCACCGACTAGAAGTAAACGTGGAGGTAAATGGACTGTGTGGGAATGATACCACTTTACCATGGACTCAAAACATTGGACAAACGCAAGCTAAGACACAGCTAACTAGCACCACCAGGCCTACCAAGAAACAGGAGGAGAGAGCAGATAATGAATCTTCAAATGGTAGTCCTCGCTGGAACTCTCTCGGTGCAAAGCCGAAGAGAAAATCATACCCTCAGGATGTGGGAGGACTAACAGGCAGAGCCCAGCTCCCTGAGATTTGTGATGCGACTGGCTGGCCTGCACTACCACACAGGCAGAACTCCTCCTCAACCCCTGCACTCTGCTGGACAAAGCCAAGGACAGCTGAGAAAAGTAAAACCAGCAAAAAACCTCCACAACAACCAAGCCTACAACTTCTCAACAGATTTGCTTCATTGTCGCAGGATCCTAAATCTCCATCTGATGACCTGGATAAGCAGCTATCTTCTCAAAGCAGGGTAAGAACTGAGAGTAAATGTGAGAGTAAAAGGCCGCAGGGAAAGCTAATGACTGGGCCTGAGACTCTGATTGTTGGTGACTATGCTGTAAAAGATGTCAGAACATTGTGCAGCAAGAATACCAAAATACTCTGCTTTCCAAAATATATGGTCTCCAACATGAGAGACAAAATCCTGGACATCGTGGCTGACCACCCCGTGCATACAGGAAGCTGTGATATTGTGAGACAACAGTCTGAAGTTCTGAAGCGAGACTTTATTGATCTGTTAAACACAGTCAGCTCTGTCAAGGCTGAGGTGTTTATCAGTGGCCCTCTTCCACCAGTCAGAGGAGGAGATGAAGGATTCAGCAGCTGTTTGCATTGAACAAATGGCTGTCAACTGCATGTACTGACCATTCAGTACATTTTATCAACAATTTCTACCTTTTCTGGGAGCGCAGACATCTTTTTAAGGCACATGGAGTTTGCCTGAACAAGTCAGGGGTAAAACTGTTTACCTCTAACCTATTTTTCTTCCTGCGTCACCCGTCTGTTCCCACTGCCAAGGACAAGAGGAGTCTACACAAGAGATAGCCACACAGCATCGCCTTGGAGACCTTACGGGACGGATGCCCCCGTCTAGGGAGAGCCAAGAGGAGGAGTCACCAACCTCATCATCAGGGACCGCCTCTGATCACCCACTTTCTCCCCCCCCCTCCAAGATGATGAGTCTTTACCTCCCTCACCAGCACCTACTTCCACCCCTCAGACTCCATCCTGGCCCCCCTCCTCTCTACTCACACTCCTCCACCCACCTGGAGTTCACCGACCACATGAAAGAGCTGGTCACTGCTGGAACCATCCTATAATCCCTCCTCGACGTCCAGTTCCACCTCCGCATCCAGCCTCACCTCAGTCCTCAGCCAGTTTTGACACAATCGGCGAAGTTAGAGTGCCCTGCCCCTCCCCCACTTCCACCACGGCTCCACAACCATAAAGGCAATAATTGATATCTTCTGGGTCCAGGCTACAAGGCTTATGACACGAATGATTCTCTCCAGGAAAAGTCGGGGCCCTGTATGCAGCTAGCCTTCTCGATTCCTCTCCTGATAGTTTATAGAAAAGGTGAGGCTGCGAAGAAACAATAGTAAACCTGCAAACTTATCAAACTTAACATTCATGCCTCGTCAGCCTGTCCAAATAAATTGGGCAAATAAAGCTTTAAACACATTAAACTTAACTTTATTAAATGTCAGGTCTCTGTCAGGAAAAAACATTTTTAATCAATGATTTTATTGTTAGGCACAAACTGGACTTTTTGTTTTTAACTGAAACTTAGTTAGACCAAGATAACAGAGCAGCTGTTCTTATTGAATCAACACCTCACAACTTCAGTTTCATGAGTGAAACAAGAGCGCATAAGAAAGGAGGTAGAGTTGCTATTTTATTTAATGATTCCCTTCAATGCAAGCAGATGTCCTTTGGTCATTTTACTTCTTTTGAATATGTGGCTCTGAATTCCACTCGAGCTTTATTCCTAAACATTTACAGACCACCTAAATACTGTGCAACCTTCTTTGATGAGTTTACTGAACTGCTGTTTATAATCTGTATTGATTTTGACTGTGTTATTGTTGGCGATTTTAATATCCATGTTGATAATCCCCAGGACAGAGGGTCTATAGAACTATGTGGTGTCCTTGATAACTATGATCTGACTCAGCATGTAACAGGACCCCCCCCACACCAGGGGGCACACTCTGGACCTAATCATCACCAAAGGTCTAAACATTTCCAAGGTCGCTGTGACTGATGTTGCACTCTCTGATCATTTCTGTGTTTTCTTTGAGAGTGCAATCTCCTTGCACACAAATGTCCAAACCGAGGTTGTGACAAAGCGCTACATCTCTGAAAACACCGGTGAACTATTTATTCAGAAGTTCTCCTCCACACCAGCCCTCTCTTGCATCTCAGTCAATGAGCTTGTAGATAGCTTCAATTCTAAAGTTAACAATGTTATTGATGCCATTGCACCCACTGAAGTGAAGGTTGTCTCGGGTAAGCAAAGGTCTCCTTGGAGAAATGCCACGCTGGTCAGAATAGAGAAACGAGAGTGCCGGAAAGCGCAGGTGGCGAAAAACAAATCTCCAGGTTCACTGTGACATCTATGAAGAGAGACTTCGCAATTATAATTTGGAACTTAGAAATGCAAGGCAGTCCTTCTTCTCTGACATCATAACCAAAAACAATAACAATACACGCATCTTATTTGCCACCGTCGACAGGCTAACAAACCCTCCGTGTCAGTAGCTGCTGAGCTCCAATCCACCTGGGCATGTAATCAATTTGACTCCTTTTTTACTGACAGAATTCAGAAAATTAGACAAGCAGTCAGTGCCTCCACACCAACCACAGGATATGTGTTGTCCCCATCTCTGAATAACATCCATTCAAATATCATGACACGATTTCATTCAATCGACCGTAGAAGCCTAGAAGACGTTATACAACATCTGAAGTCATCCTCCTGCTGCTTGGATATTCTACCAACACGCTTTTTCAAAGATATTTCAAACTGCATGACCACTGATCTTTTACAAATTGTAAACACATCCCTTCTCTCAGGCGTCTTCCCACAAGCCCTACAAACTGCAGTTATTAAACCGCTCCTAAAGAAGGCTAATTTAGACTCCGCAACAATGAAAAATTATAGGCCAATATCAAACCTCCCATTTTTAAGTAAAATAATTGAAAAAGTGGTTTTTCAACAGCTGAACAACTTCCTGGCCGTAAATAAGTGTTTTGATGTCTTCCAGTCAGGCTTTGGACAGCACCACAGTACTGAAACTGCTCTTGTTAAGGTTTTCAACGACTTAAACACAGACAATGGTAGAATAGTATTATTGGATCTCAGTGTCCACCATGACATACTACTAGAAAGACTAAAACTCTGGGTGGGACTCTCTGGCACAGCACTTAACTGGTTTGAATCCTACTTGAAGGACCGAGAATACTTTGTGTCTGTAGCTAATTACACATCAGAGCTGACTAAAAGGACATGTGGTGTTCCCCAAGGTTCAATACTGGGGTCTCTTCTGTTCAACATCTACATGCTTCCACTAGTGCAGATTATGGAAAACAACAAAGTGTGTTATCATAACGACACAAATCTACATAACTATATCACCAGGGGACTATAATCCCATACAAGGGCTGGTTAATGCATTGAACAAATCAACAACTGGATGTGCCAGAACTTTCTTCAATTAAACAAAGATAAAACAGAAGTAATTGTTTTTGGTACCAAGGACGAACGATTGAAAGTCAGCGCTCAGCTTCAATCACTGATGTTAAAAACCTCAAACCAAGCCAGAAATCTAGGTGTAGTTATGGATTCAGAGCTCAACCTGAACAGCCATATCAAGACAACTACTAAATCAGCCTACTATCACCTGAAGAATATATCAAGGGTTAGAGGACTTGTGTCTCAACAGGACTTGGAAAAACTTGTCCATGCATTTATCTTCAGTAGACTGGACTACTGCAACGGTGTGTTTACAGGTCTCTGTAACAAGTCAATCAGAAAGCTGCAGCTGATTCAGAACGCTGCAGCTCGAGTCCTCACTAAGACAAAGAAAGTGAATCACATCACTCCAGTTCTGAGGTCTTTGCACTGGCTTCATGTCCAACAAAGAATTGACTTTAAAGTCCTGCTGTTGGTTTATAAAGCACTGAATGGTACATCTTTGATCTGCTGCTACCTTATGAACCATCCCGACCCCTTAGGTCGTCTGAGACCGGTCTACTTTCTGTTCCCAGAGTCAGAACTAAACATGGAGAAGCAGCGTTCAGTTGTTCTGCTCCACATATCTGGAACAAAGTCCCAGAAAGCTGCAGGTCTGCTGAGACCCTCAGCTCCTTTAAATCAAGATTGAAGACTTTTCTGTTTGCTGCCTTTAATTGAACCAGATTCAAGGATATTAATCAATTTCCTGTATTTCTGCATTTCACTACTGTATTTTATTTCTTACACTGCTTTTTAGTGTTTTAATGACTGTTTTTAATGTTTCAATGAATGTTCCTAATTGTTTTTAAATCTCCTTTTCTTTTGCCTTATGTTTTGATGCTTTTAGTGGTTTTTTGTGAAGCACTTTGAATTACCTTGTTGTTGAAATGTGCTAAACAAATAAACTTGCCTTGCCTTGCCTCTGCTCTTCTGTTCCTCTCCCACACAGCTGTGCTGGAAAAACCCCTTGAAAAAAAAGCTGGGCGCAACTACGGTCCTCCAGGCAGCAGAAGACTGATCTACTTCATAGATGACATGAATATGCCCGAGGTGGATTCATATGGAACGGTGCAACCTCACACACTCATACGCCAACACATGGACTACAACCACTGGTAGGCCTGAGTCAATTACATGTAGCTACGTATGAGCTACATGTAATATATATGTATGAGCAACCATGAGAACATGTCTGTGCTGTTTAAAGAGGGTGACTTTATGCATAGACTGTGTCTTTCTAGGTGATTGTCAGGAAATACCACATCAGCAGTGGAATTGTTCCTCACTTTGATTGCTTCAATGATGGACAGTTTCAGAGATTTTCTCAATGTATTTACATAGAAAATAAGATAATGGGGTGCCAGCAGCTGATCGGTGTAATAATTCTAGTGAAAATGTCTTCAGTATTCAGTGAGATCCCTGCCTCAGTATTAATATGGTACAACTTTAATGAGTCAAAAGGCAAATCTAAAGGCAGGGTTGTATGATTTCCCTTAAAGGGATTCCTTTGCTCATCTCTCTGACACAGTGAGGCCATTCTGAACATGGTTCCACTGTGTCAGACGCAGGATGACTGGCTTGGACACGGTCAGCCCATTACAGATATGCTGGGAGGATTTCAGGTATGAAATTGAGAGGAAGGAAGATGCTACTGAGCCACGCCAGCTTAAGTGGGAGCTGAGGTGCCATATCGAGGAGTGTGTGTGTGTGTGTGCGGTCGGGTGTTTGTGTGCATGCAAGACTGTTACATAATGATTTATTTTCTGCATGTTTATGTGTGTGTGTGTGTGTACTCCCAGGTATGACCGTAATAAGCTGCTTTTGAAGGAAATACACAGCGTTCAATACGTGTCCTGCATGAACCCCACAGCCGGCAGCTTCACCATCAATCCACGGCTGCAGGTACACACACACACACACACACACACACACACACACACACACACACACACACAGCACGTTGTGTACCACACTGGTTATGCAACACACTGCAGAGCATGTGCACTAATCACAAAAAATGTTTTCTTTATATTTGCCTCCTATTATTAAATTAGGTGACATTATGTGCTGCTTTACATTCACTAATTTATTCATATGTATTTGTTTCTGAGTTTCTTTGTTCATTCATTTATGCCATTTATGCACAGTTGATTGTACTTAGACAGAAGTTCCATAGTGAATGTAACATGTCTCAACATTATGTTTCAGCATTTAGGAAAAATTACAAGATTTGCTTGTTCATTTGTTTGTTTATGTGTTTGTGCAATATCTCAGACTGATCTAATCTCACAAAACTTTTGAGCACAAGAAAAAGAAAAGAAAATATTTTCTCAACTGCTGCTCAGCTGTGTCAGCTGTGCCGATATGTACCAGGATGCGTTGCGCGCAAGCGGGGCGAGTTCATTCTGTTTTCTAAATAAATAAAATTAACTCACAAAATGTCAATGAAGGAAATATTCTTACACCTGAACAGAAAAATACAACCAAGTTTCTCTCAAAACCAAATGAAGACAGGCCTGTTGCCTTGTTGACTCTTCATAAAACACTTCATTCTAACTGGACAGAAATTAAATAGAACTCACTAAACACGTCTTGATTCGTCTTTTCACTGTTCTAATAATCAGCAACTCGGTTTGGTCGGAATATATCCTCAGTTCACAGAGTAAGATGTGAAAATATGGCGATTCACGCTGTTTTCCCCTGCTGTTTCTTTCTGCGTCCAGCTGCCTGCTGAGCAGCTGCCTTGCTGCAGCGGCTGGTCGACCATTAAATCAGTTTATTATATTGACAAAAATTACCCTAAAATTGACACTTCATCACAAGTTCATACTGAAGATCTAAATCTTTAGAAATAAATCACAAATATGTTCTTTCATTTAGAACAGCTGGTCAACATAGTCTTTAGCAAATGCTGCTCAAACAGGAGGTATATTTGCATTTGTTTGGGACTATTTTCAGTGATAGATTAATCCACAGTTGGCACTCTAGTAAGGAGCTGGGTCATAACAAAACATTACCGGAAGAGAAAAGAGATGCATATTGATTTTAGGGCTCTCAAACATGATTTTTGGATTCATGGTTGAAATTAAATATAACTTTATTATCCAAATTCATTAGGGTCAATGGTGCTCACAGGTTAAAACATCACAAGATGATCATACAGAGAATACATCAGGTACACTGCTGTACTCACTGTGTTCTCTCTCCATACCTACTGCACTCTGATCAGCTCACACACAAACACTCACACAGAGGCACACATAAACATAAGATGAAGTAAGTTCACCTTTAAAACTGGGGACAAAAATGTGACATTTACAAGCAGTGAAGCAGTAGATGTAGCTGTTGATAGATTGCACAGATGACTATGTCCGTTAAACGCTGTCTTACAGCTGAACTAGTGAACCCGAGTGTTAGACACGGAGAGGAAGGAGACTGGAGTTAGAATAAACAGAGATTGAATGATGTGAAAGCAGCAGGAACAAAGAAATGCTTAAATCATGTAGCTTTGATCTTACGTCCTAATATTCGGCCTCTATGGCTCAAC